>JAHUTJ010033786.1:0-23824 GCA_036250325.1 Characodon lateralis
CCACAGAGGACTTAATGAGCTAATTACCTCTATTAGAAAGATTGGATTAGAACCAGCTCTTACCAGTAAACTCCCAAGGATTATTAGTGTCATTTGATTTGTTTTTCTGTGTTTGATTTTTTGTATCATTGTCATGTTTTTCCTCATGTGCAGCGCTTTGAGTGCCTTGTTGCTGAAAAGCCCTATATAAATAAACTTGACTTGACTTGACTTGAAATTTGATTGATTTATACAATGGGGCGTTGGCGGTGAAAATGGTAGGGTTCGTCCTGTAACCAGTGGGTTGCTGGTTCGAACCCCCTCTCTGTCTGCCTCAATTGTTGTGTCCTTGGGAAAAACACTTCACCCGCCTTGCCTGCTGATGGTGATCAGAGGGTTGGTTGGTTGTATGGGAGCCTCACTTCTGTCAGTCTGCCCCAGGGCAGCTGTGGTTACCACTGTTAGTGTATGAATAGGTCAATGAATGGGTGAATGGCTGATTGTTGTGTAAAGCTCTTTGGGGAATTGATAAAGCGCTATACAAGTGCAGGCCATTTACCATTTAAAAATTGGAACATAATTGTAGAGTGGAAGATTAGGGATACATGGATTATACCCAAATATAAGTATAAAAAGGGTGCCCTGCATTTGTCTTCAACCCCATTAAATCTGATGCAGTTGTTCTGTGAAGGCCTCAAAGGTTTGTTAGAGAAGATTAGAGAACAAACAGCATCATGAAGACCAAGGAACACAGCAGATAGTTTAGGGGTGAAGTTGTAGAGATGATTAATTAACTGTTAAATTAATCATCTGAAAATGGAAAGAGTTTGACACAACTGTAAACCTTCCAAGACATGGTTGTCCACCTATACTGAGAGACCTGGCAAGGAGAGCTTTATTTAGAGATGTCAGGGGACCTGTTGTACCTCTGGAGGAGCTGCAGAGAGCCACAGCTCAGGTGAAAGAATCTATTGAGAGGACAATTAGTAGTTGTGTTCACTACAAATCTGGCCTTCATGCAGAAATGGCCCAATGGAAAGCTAGTTAGACGTACTGCTTTCAGTTTTCTACAAGCCATGTGGCCGAGAAAGCAAACATGTGGAGGAAGATGCTCAGAACAGATCACAACACTATTAAACTTTTTTTGCCTACATGCAATGTTTGGTGAAAAACTAACCTTGCACATCACAGTGAACACCTCATCTCCACCATGAAACAGGGAAATGTTTTATTCATCAGGGATGGAGTAGCTGGTCAGAGGTAATGGGAAGATGAATAAAGGTAAATAGAGGGCAATCCTGAAAAAAACAAAAACCTAGTTGAGGCTGCAAGAGACTAGATTCTTCCAACAAGATAACAACCATAACGATACTGCCAGAGCTGCTTCAAAATGGTTTAGATAAAAGGATTTTCATTTGTTAAAAAGCTCCAGGCAAATTTAAGACCTAAATACAATTGAGAATCTGTTTGACTTTAAAATTTATCACCGCACACCATCTATTTGACTGAAGTATTTTGCAATGAAGCATGCAATAAAAATAAAAATAAAAAAATCATTTAGTAAAGCTGTACCCCTCAAAAAACTGCAGCTGCAAATGCAGTGAAATGTGGTTCTACAAAGTATTAACCCCTGCCACTATTTTGTGTAACTGAATCACATATATTTCCAATGTATAACACTGATGTTGAATATTTCCTCAAGGCAGGGCATGGGAAAGTTGTCTCTTTGCAGATAGAATTGTTTAGACCTTCAGACAGTCTAGAGAAAAAATCACGAAAGCCTCTTTTAAGACTGCTTGAAAATCTGACTATTTGGAAGAAAAATAAAGAAACTTGGGATGGTTTACACTTTAACTCTGAACAGTATTTGTCTAAAATAACTTTACTCAAGAATGTTTATAATATAACAGCAATAGATTATCAAAGGCTTGAGCCAAATTGTCTCATACTGTTAATATATTCTCTAAAGACAGTCCACAACCCAGCCCTTCCTTGGCTTGTGACTGGGATGAGTGGGTTGGCCCATGGTGAGTGTAGAAGCTGTCTTAGATGGCTTTTTTAACTGTGAGTAATGAGCGTCCAGCCTTTTCTAAAGCTCCCTCAGCTCCTAATCTCTGAACACTGAGAGCAAATCTTACGTGAAGGCCAAATGTCACACCCATCCACAGTACACATGGAAGGTTTTTAGTCTTTACATTTTTGGGAGTCAAATCTAGATTTTTGAGTGTTTTTGGAGTGTTCTTTTAACTACTGAAGCTTATTTGCTATCAGTCCCAGCTTCGAGTCCTCACAGAAATTATCCTGCTATCTTAGCACATCTTTATTTTTCTTGAAAGAAACAAAGCAGGTAAACTAGGCTGGATGGAGTTATCAGTTCTGTTGTGACTCTTTTTTTTTTTTTTTTGCAATATTTTCCAAAACACAGAATCTGTTGGAAGGTTGCCATGCTGACCCAAAAGCAGTAAAAACACAAGATATAGGTAGGTGAATGTAAAATGCACAGCTCAATTTTCAGATTTTTTGCTAAATAAAATGTGAATGCCACCTTCACCATAACGCACTATTTGGTGTTGGTCTATCACATAAATCCCTATAAAATAAATTGAAGTTTTTGGATGCAAAGTGACACCGGACAGTGGGTCTTGAGTTGGGAAACACTCCTATTTAAGCTAGTTTCGAAAATGAGTAGATTAAACTATATAAACTTAGACACAGATATGTGGGGAAATACGGAAAAAAGTCTAAAAGCTTAAAGGGTTACATTTACCTAATAATACTAAGGTCACATAAAGTCAAACACCAAGAACACACAAATAATGCAGAAATATATTCAAAAACAAACTATAAAGCATGAAATGAAAGAAAACCTATGGACATTCACAAGGTGGGCATACTTCAGGAGCCCCTCTTTGAGAATGTGCGAGTACACCTTCTATATTGTTCTGGTTGCCAGAGGAGAAGAAATACCATCTGGACCCTTTACCTCACTCCCCCCTGAGATCTGGCCCTGATGCTGACTACAAGCTGCAAATCACCTTCTAAGCATGAAATGATGAACTAATGTGGGAGGTGTTTGATTTTTTCAATACCAAAAACAGCTGCAAATCGAATTCAGAGTTAGTCTTGTTAACTTACTCAAGTTGGAGCTGTTTGGGACTGACTGGATGGTTAATTTTAATAGTGTTATTTAGGAGTAAATGGGCAGGAAGCATATTTAATAATGTCAATACTACTACAAATCTTTCAGGATTTTCTATCAGCACACATGTTCAGTACACAAAGCAGTAAAAGTTTATTACAGGATGGAAAGTAAATCCCAAAGAGCAATGTCGACATTTCTGTTTTCTGCTTTCTCTGATATTTGCACACAGCAATAATGGAAGGAGTCAATGCAGAGCAGTTACACGTCCATACCAGGATGGTGTCATCTCTCTTTCTACTTCTTACTACTTTCTAATTTCATCTCTTCAGTCCCAGGAAGTCTGGCTGATAATGGAGCTATCTGCCAAAGACCGCCAGAGATGGAGATGGTAATTTTCTAAATTCAAAAGAAAGGCAAAACTATGAAGTCAGTTTTAGTTTTGGTACTTTAGCTTCCTCCCACAGTCAAAAAACAAGACTGTTAGGTTAATTAATTTCTCTAAATTAGCCTAGGTATAAGTATGAACGTACATGGATTTTTACTTCTGCCAAGGAGGTTACGTTTTTGTCTGCATTTGTCTGTTTGTCTGTCTGCCTATTTGCAAAATATCTCAAAAAGCTATGAATGGATTTGGATGAAATGTTCAGAAAAGGTGTGTATTAGGACAAGGATCAGATGATTAGATTTTGGCCGTGATGTGGTGAGGATGCCCCATCTGGATCCAGGCTTTTTTTGAAGGATTCATAATCATTGCCAGATCATGGTGCGACCACATGGAATTCCCACATGTATCTTCACCATGTCAGCCACAGACATACAGTGGCCAGAAGTCATCCAGAGTATAGCTCATCAGTATAGAAAAAAGCTGACCTGTGTCAATGACTATTGCCTTGGCTGAGATTGGGCTCTAAAAGTGCTTTTCTAGTTTGCCCTGTGTGACTCTATGTTGCCCTGTGATGGACTGGTGAAATGTCCAGGGTGTACCCTGATCAGTTTAATAAGAAATGTCTAATCTAGTTTTTTTTTTTTAATCTCTGGAAATGAAATTTATTTAACTACAGGTAAATAATTTTTTTTAATTGTTTTACTTGTAAAACAGAAATGTGTAATCTACATGAGGAAAAAGTTAGGACACTACCACATCTACCACAGCTAGTGTTACCCCCTTTGAAATAACTTCAGTGAGATGTCTCTTGTAGCCATCTACGTGTCTGACATCTAAGGAAAGTTTGCCCCACTCCTTACTCTCAGACGTTGGAGGGTTTTCTTGAATGCACAGCCTCTTTCAAGTCACTCCATAGCATCATAATGAAATCAAGATCAGGGCTTTGACTCGGCCCAGGACTTTCCATTTCTTAATTCTCAGCCAGTCTTTGGTGGATTCACTTGTATTTTTAGGTAATCTTCATGTTGCAGGGTCCTGTTCAGCTTAAGCTTTAATTGTTTTACATATCAAGAGTGTAACGGTGCACACGATACAGTATGTTTTCGGTACGCTTCAGTCAAAAAAGAAAAAAAAAGAAAGATAATATATTTGTACTTTGGTCAGTGGTAAATAAAGAATCTTGAATAAAGAAGCTTCCCAGGTGCGGCTGGTAATTTATTTTACCTCAATTGAACTCAGTGTTGTTAATATTAATATGATAATTTCCAATTATGAGAAAAATACACAAGATGTCATAGGCTGTAATACTTTTTTCACATGACTGTATGAATTAAAGACAAATGATTAATTTGTGTTTTTGCTGCCAGAAAGGCAGAATTCTTTTTGTGATAAATGTTCCTTTCAGACATTTAAAGGGGAGACGGATGAGTCTGTGGTCTGGGAGTTTGTCTGTTCCTCTTGTCCATCCAGCTGTTATTTTTGTTTTCAGACACCTTCAGTTTCACTCTTACTGTGTACACTGCCTGAAGACATAGCTGCTCTACAGACACAGATCACATCACCTCCAGGAGCACTAATAGGTTTTTCCCTCGTTTCTTTCAGGCCCTTCAACCAAAACACTGAAAAATGTTGACCCATTTTTGCATGCTACTACTTGGAGAAAAAAAAAAAAATTCTACAACAAAAGCAAACTTTACTTTTAAATTTAACAGCTAAACTAGAGCTAATATAAAGGAACACAAATATATTGAGGCTTACAAGATATACTACATAATACTGTGCAGAAGTCTTGAGTCATTCCTCTTTTCTTTATAATTTCCTTCTAACGAACGTTCTTATAATCTTGTATTTCTTGTATTCAAAAATGATGTTGGTCAGTAGTTTTCTTAATTCTCTGAAAACCTTTTAAACTTTTCTTTGAACTTTGACTCATTTCTGTCCAGTATCTGACCATAACCATGTGTTACTTTTTTATACAAAAAAGTAACACAATCTGACAGATGGAAAATTACTGTTTTGCACCAACAAGGTGAGCTAGAAACTAAAAACAGTCAATGATCAGCCAAAGGATGCTGCATTTCCAGGTCCTGTGTCAGGTCTTTGTTGGATTTCTTTTCTTTTTTGTAAAGATATGACTTTCAGAAAGTGATGATCTGCTTTTCCACCTGAAATAAAAGGTTTTATCCTCCACTTTCCTTTAACTTTACTTTAAAGTACCCAACGGACAGTATACTGTCCTGTTTGGGTACAAGGACGGAATTGAAAATGAAAAGAAAAGCAGTCAAACTCCCCCCTAAAAAAGTGAAACACCATCAAGATAACTGGAGAACTATTGATCAGGACCAATTCAAAAGATAACTATATATTCTGGCTCCTTTAGACGCAGATTTTAAACACATTAGGGGTTGTTTAAAATGCACCTGAGTGAACATGGGTATATATTCATATAAAAAAAAAAATGGGATATGCTCTCCAAGGAGGCTAATTTGTCACAATAAAAGTACATTTTGAACATAACCTTAAAGCAGGTATTAACCATAGCTTTAATTAATCCCACATTTTTGTATTAAAATGTTTTTTATTGGTCTGATATAATATTCTAATCATAAAGGTCATGTTTTCATCAGCTGTAAGCAGATCATCATAATTAACAAAAATAAAGGCGTTAAAACATCAGTCAGTCTGCATGTAATTAATTTATATAATGTGTTTCGCTTAGTGAACCGAGTTACTGAAGTAAATTAACTTTTCAATTATATTCTAATTTATTGAAGGAGTGAACATAAAGGCACATCTCATAAATTCAAAATATCAATTTTCAGTAGTTTTATTCAAAAAGCTGAAATGCATACATAATAGTATCATCACACAAAATGATCTATTTCAACTTTATTTCTGCTGTTGTTGGTGATTATGGCTTACAGTGACTGAAAACCTACAATTATGTTTCTTAGGAAATAACAGGATTAAAACATACATTTCTACTATAAAAATGTTATGTCATGGTCATTCTATGGCCTCCACAATCATCGGAAAGACTCCTGACTTATTGACACTCTTCACAAGGGTAAGCCACAATAGGTTATTGATAAAGGTTCACAGAGCACTGTATCCAGTCACATTATTGGAAAATTGAGTAAAAGAAAAAAGGTAAAATAGAACAAGATACACCAGCAACAGGGATAACAACAGTTTTGAGAACATTGTAAAGCAAAGCCAATTCAAGAGTTTCACTTTGTCAAATTCTTTGTGTTACATCCCTCCTGGACTAACTTTAGAACTGTAGAGAGAAATAAAGAACTGTACTGTTGCTCTATGGTCTAAAGTCCTTTTTTTTCAGGTGAATTTTGCATTTAATTTGGAAATCAATGTCGCAAAGTATGGCACGAGTGAAACGGCACAGAATCCAAGTTCTTTGGAGTGCAGTGAAAGTTTCCACAGTCAGAGATGGTTTGGAGAGCCTTGTCATCTGCTGGTGTTGGTCCACTGTGCTTAATTAAGTCCAAATTCAGGGCAGCTGTCTGCTCAGAAATTTTATAGCACTTTATGCTTCTGTCTGCTGGCAAGCGTTATGGAAATGCGGATTTTATTTTCCAGCAGGATTTGAAATCTGCCTACACTGCCCAAACATGTGTTTGATATGTGTTTGATTAGTCAGAAAACTTGCCTGACTTAAACCTCGAGAATGATAGAGTATTATTGGTTGGACGATGAAAGGCATCAGGCCCAATGATGGAAATGAGCTGAAAGTTGCTTCTAATTCTCTGTTTGAAACTTTTGCTCTGTGTCTAAATCTACACAAGCGTTTGAATTTGTGTACTTAATTACTGAGAGAAATGTACTTTTTAAGATATTTTTTACTTTATTGAGATACACCTGTATATGTCTGCTGTTTTGCAGAAAGTAGCTGCAGTCTGGATCTGGTGCAGGAAAGTGTTTTGCTGGGCTTAGTGTGACAGAGTATGGGTAATTTAATCCTCCAGTGCTTAGAATTGATTTGGTGTTCCTTGTTTCTTGGTTTGGCATTTAGAGCCATATGGCACGGCAGGGTCACAGTTTGCCCCTGAAGGACTCAGCTTTGAGCCTGAATCGAATCAATTAAGAAGCCCTGCAGTAACGTTAGACTAAAATATTTAGAAGGAATGATACTTAGCATGTATTTATTAATCATCCAGTCAAACTCTGACACCTCTGATTGACATTTATTCCTCACAGTGTCAAGTCAGATAAGGTTGTCATTGTTTTTGGTTCATAAAATTAAAAAGATTTTAAGCTATGTGTGGCTGAAGTTGTATTATGTTCTGCCTCAGTTTGGAGGGAAATGAACTGACATAATGTTGTCGATATTTCTGCACTTTAATCCTTAAGCCTTTGGAGAAGTCTTAGCTGCCAAGCAGTAGACAAGACTAAAATCAAAAGACTGCAGGTGAAAAACCCAAACAGCATGATGCTGACACCCATGTACTACATAGTTGGGATGTTCTGATGTTTGTGAGCTTTAGCCTTTTTTCTCCAAATGTAACCATAACCATTATGGCTAAACACTTCAGTTTATCTTTTCGTAGATAAGCTTCAGTCAGCATGGTAACAAGGACATTTGCTTTTTCCTGGCCCTCTAAAACTGCTTTAAACCATAATATTCTTGGTGTATGAAAATTTCTGAATTTGAAGAAAGCAAAAGAGACATTTTTTCTTTCATTGTTCTGGCATTTAGCAAATAGAAACAATATTGGTTATCCTAACTGCTCACAAATATGAAATGCTGTGTCTAATTTAATGCCAAACTGTGAGAAAAATATTACACTGATTGCCTTTTCATGTGCTGCATGTGTATATCTTTTTTAACTGTATAAACATTTGATTGATGCATTGGAACAGTGACTCAAGCTGACCATAATGGTGCAGTTTCTCCAGCAACAGAGCCTTCCTGAATGTCTTGGGAGCAGGTGACGGTGCCAGGTGTCTGATTATGACTGAGTGAACAGACGACATGTTGAGAAACAATGCAATTATCTCCTGCGTCATCTCACCAGGAGAAGAGCTGTGAGGGTGGAGTATGGATAGTGTTCGTCATCTACTGTGTCCCCTGCATCCATCAGTTTGATAAGAGCTGCTTTTCTCAGGAGGTTGGCAGTTTTGCACATGAATACAAATTTAGAATATATTCTGTCATTACATGTATCACCCCCCATTTTTCTTTTTCTATTATGGCACAAAATGACTTTTTACATGCTGCATTTAGGATCAATAGAGTCCTTTTTATCTCTGCAAGACATAAATCATCTCAAGATATCTTTTGTTGCAAATGGCATCTTTTCCAGTTTCTCACTATATTTTGTTAACCTCTCTAAACGACCCCTCTGGGATGCTGGCTCTGCTTTAATTCAGTAGTAGATTAAGACAAGATATAGTATCTAAAGGCAACAGCCCAAGTAAGAAGTGACTTGAGAGACGGAGCAGAAGAGATCAAAGCAAAACAAAGACAAAGAAAGAAATTGAGACTAAGCGATTGATGGTAGCAGAACTCCTGGTAAAGTAAGCAAAAGAGAATCAGATAAAGTAAAAGAGGGACACAGTGAGAAAAGAGACAGGCATCGATTTTTGTTGGCCCCATGGGGACAGTATTGGACCATTGCCACTCAAGTCCTTTTAGTCCAATATGTCCTTGGTTAATCTGAATTGTTCTCTGAGTTTCAATTGTTGAGACCTTTACAAGTTTGGTCTCTACATCAGAGGCCAATACTATGCCCAAAACAAACACCAAAAACAATCCACAGGGTGGTTAAAACAATTTACAGTATATCCATCCATCCACTGTCTTTATAGATTAGATTGTAGAGGTAGAGATGCCCGACATGCAGAGGCTGTTGGTCCTCGACATGGCCATCCTGGGTTCCTTTTGCTGCATGTCTTTGTTCCTTCTCTCTTTGCCCATCTCTGTATGAGAATGGTGGAAGATAGTCACCAGTGACACAACATTTTCAAAATTGGTTGCTTTGTTCTTTTAGGTCTACTCCACATTCTCCCAGTGGGAAATGCTCTGCAAATCTCTCAGTAAGGCAGCCCGGATACATCCTGTTCAGATGCCTGAACCGCCTCACTGTAGTAACAATTCTACTGCAAGCTTTTCCACAGAAGATGAAGGTGTCCATCCTATCACAAAGGCTATTTTAACAAATTCTGAATGCTACACAATGGCATTCAGAATTGTAAGGGTTAAGCAGCTCTATCAAAGATCTTAAAGTCTCAGCAAACATGGAGACTACTGAGTTATTCTGCCTTAAAAAGATAAAGCTCTTGGCCAATTCAATAGTGGAAAGAATCAATATTCTTTCCTTATTTCTTTTCTGTAATGTAATTTTCAACTTAGGCATTATCAGAATGGCTTTTTCAGATTATTTTATATGAACTTTAAGCTTCTGCTGGTGAAAAGGGAAAATCATTCCGTATTGTGGGCTTTGAGGATTTTTACTTTGTCAGTGCTTGGGAAAAGCCCTGACATATAGCACTGGAACAGCTGTCTAGTTTATTCATCAGTGCTGTGTCCCTAAAAGTCTATTTTAATAGCTTGAGCCTATCTTTTCACTAAGACGTTATGCTGACTGTGTGATCAACTCTTGTCAATATAAATAAAAATTCAACTTTCTCTGTGTACTTGTTCAAATAGAAACTGATTGGTTAAATTTACGCGTATTTCAGATTTCTTAATAAATGAAAACAACATGAAATTTCGCTAAAAAATAACTTTTGCCAGCAATAACTAAATATTCCAAAAGACCCTCAAATTATTGAATTTGCACATTAAACAGGCTGCACTGAGAGCTGTGGTCACATTCCCTTTATTGATAATGAAGATCTCAGTAGAGGCATCACCCTCTTTTAAAATGTGGAAGGACACACTTCGATATTTTGTCTTTTAAAATGACAGTCTTGTAAAATTTTGAAAGCACAATTTATTAATTAAATTGCTGGTCCAGCCCTTGGGCTTATGTCCTTGCCTCAACTCAGTGCAGCACAGCATGAATCATAGGGTTCAGTGCTCAGGTCTTGTTTAGCTGCATGTTGTCATTCAACCGCTGGCTGTCTAAGTCGTGTCCTGATAACGATGTGGGTGACACTGTTCAGACCAGGAAAACCTGGCCTAATCTGCAGAGACGGCATCCATCCTACTTTGGACAGAGCTGCTCTTCTTTCTAGGAATCTTCCCAAATTTCTTAGTTCTCCAAAACTCTGACAACACGTGTCTCTGCAGCTTTTGTACAGCTAGGTGAAAAGCTGATGTCCCATGTCCAAGTCCTCCGTTGGTTAAAGCACTTAACTGCGTTTTTCCTACCAAGAGCCTCCTCCAGCTTCCTCAAACCTGCCTGCTCAAGGAAGTCACCAACCGCTCTCTCGGACCTCCTGTTTTGTGCCTCCCTGCCTGTACAACCTCCAACATCTCACACCATCATCTGGGGTAACAAACCACAGAGAGTAACCCACATAAACTGACTACCACTCCGACCTCAGCCTCCTTGACATTACTCACTTTCTCCGGAAACACTCCTGGAACTCGCTACAGTAAGATTCACCCACCATCAGTTCTGATATCCAGTTCTCCTCTACCAACAATACTCATCCCTCTCTCCTCCTCAGTGAACTGGCTCAAAGGAACCACACTCCTGAACCATCCAGTTTCACTATAAGCCTGTTTAACCAAAACTCTACCTCTGCAACCTGTTAGGGCTTGCGAGATAGAGGACCCCAGAATGCAGACTAGCAGGCAGCATGACGGTAAGTGCAAAACGATTTAATAAAAACAAAAACTCTCAGAAGAGGCATGAACAAAACAATAAACGGACAGGCAGGACAGGCTTGGCATGATCCACAAAACAAAACGTGAGCATGATTTGGCAACAAGAATTGATTTGAGAAATGTTTCCGCACCGAATAACTGAACCGGTGTGTATATATGGAGTGTGAAACAGGTGGAGCAAGGAGACAGATTAGCTTGGAGCAGGTGAACTGGATAAGGTTAATTGACAGAAAGAACAAAACGTGGCTGGAGCAAAAACAGAGAATCTTGAATACAAAACAAAAACTAAAGCATGACCAGGAAAATAATAAACAGAAGTATGATTCAAAAACTGTGAGAACATATAAGAAAAAACACAGAAACCAAACACCAAACAACCCCAAATCATAACATAACCACACGGTTCTACATTATGACATGTTGTAAAGTGGCACTGCATAAATAAACTGAATTAAATTGAAATGCTCATGCTTCATTATAGGTAAACTCAAAGAGCTAAGGCTGCAGGAGTAACCTCACTGGGCTACCAGTACTGTTACAACATCAAGGAGGTCACCTACAAAGCATACAATATGGATGGGGCTTTGTGGGGGCCAAAACACAAAGAAGATGCCTTTAATATGGTGCACTAAATCTACCGATAAATCAAGTCATACTTCAATTTTACTTTGAATTTACTGACAGATCCCTTTACTCTGATACCCACAAATAAAATCTGCTGCAACCTTTTGCGTTTAGATGTCACCAAATTTGAAAAATCAAGCCTATCTTTGGGTAAAGTGGCAGCTGTGGCTGTGTGGGATAGTTTGTCATAACACAAGTGGAAGTGTGGGTTAAATTTCAGCTTCCCCTCTTGCCACATGTCAGTGTGCCCTTGAGCAAGACACTTCACCAGATGTTGTCAACCAATTTGTGTACTGGTGCAAGAATGTGTGAACACTGTGAGGGTGGCTGACTGAATCTGACTATTGTATAAAAGTGTTTTCAGTTGTCAGGTCAACCAAAGAACCACTATATAGATTCAGTCCCTTTTGTTTAGGCTCACTATAAATGCAGCTGTTCTGTCAAGACCTCAGAGGGTTGTTAGAGAACATTAGTGGAGAAAAAGCATTGAAAACCACGAATAGCAGCAGAGTGGTCAAGGATAAAGTTATGCTAAAGTTTAAAGGAGGATTACCAAGACATGGCTCTCCATTTAAAATGGCAGTAGGGAAGTAAAAAATACCGCAGCTGCTGAAATCTGTGGATCATGTGGAAAAATCTTTGGAAATGACAATTATTGGTCCTGCAGTCCACCACTGTGGATTTTATTAAAAAGTGTCAGTGAGAGAGCTATTGCTGAGAAAGACATTTAACTGTTCTTCATAGTTTTACATGAGCAATTTAGGTGGAACATAAACATGCTGACAGGCAGGCTGGAGCAGTTCAGTGATTTGAAGAATTTAATAAATAACAAAATAAAACAAAAAACAAAAACTGACAGACAAGCATGAGGTGGACGAAGCTTGGCACAATGTCAAAAAACAGGTATGAACATGAGCAAACATGGCATGAAACAAACAGTATTCACCAGCGAGGAGTAAACAGAACAGACAAGTATAGTGGATGGCACAGGGGAAAACAAGGAGACTGATTGTCATGAAATGGGTAGACTGAATGAAGCTGATTATGATGGCAAGACCATCAAGAATAAACTAGAAAGCTAAATGCAAATAAATATATAAACATGAAAAACACCTTACAAGTCTGAGGAAAGAAAGGTGAACTGAAATGACAAAAATAACAGAATATGGCAAAACCTAAAAGAACACTGCAACGAGAAAAATACTAAAAAACATGAACACAAATGAAAACAGTTTCTGTTGATACAATCTTTTGCACCTTTACATACATTTACCTTTAGTGAAAATAAGCTAAAACAACAAGAGAAGAAAAAAGAACTTTCTTAGCATTAAAGATAATGTTAATGACAGATTCACAATCACAGTTATTTAGGGGCTATGAGTACAAAGATAGCAGGATAAACTTATGTCTGAGGAAGAAAGATGCAGTTCCCTGGTAAGAGTCCAGATCAACAATGAACAGCATTGAAATAATGTCTCTCCATCAGCAGTCGGGCTGCACAACACTTTACAAACATCACCTTCAGGCAGCACCCTCCATCTCCCACTTTCTCTTTCTCCACTTTTCCCAATAGAGGGGCAGATGGGGGGGCTGGATGAGGAGGAGGAGGCGACCAGCACCCCAGTAACAAGTTTGATTGGAAAGCATCTAGCCCCCGGCAACCAATCCCCCAGCAATACCGCACACGCTCACACATACGCATCCGTGTGGTTTCTGTGGCAACTATGGTGCAGGGGGTAGACAGAATGATCCGGTCTGCAGAGCAAGTCACACTATGGTGATGAGGGGACAAGGCCTCTGGCAGGAAGAGGAGGGAGACCGCATTGCTGGGTGATGTGGAAGAGAAAGAAGTCAGACAAAAAAGATGGCTTAATGTTGGAGTGTTTTCAGAACGATTTGAATGTAAAAGCAGTCACAAGCCCATAGAGTACGAAGCTGAGGAGAGACATATCTCTTATTAATTGTCTGGAGATAACAGGAGGATTTTCTGTAATAATCAAGGTAGATTTTCTCAGTTATTATTCAGCTGCTTGCTTTCAATACTAAAGTCCCAGTATTGAAAAAGTGGCTATAAAGATTACCAAAGGCTTGCCATGCAGTATTTATTTTTCGTAACAACATCAGAATCAGAATCAGCTTTATTGCCAAGTTCGTACATACAAACAAGGAATTTGACTCCGGTACACTTTGCTCTCTGGTCTTTGTTTTTGTATTACAGAATATGCATATATACAATGTACAAATATACACATATATAAATAAAAAACATGATGAAAATCAATACTGACCAATGCTTTGCAGTCAAACATGGTCTTCACCAGGGTAATTTTTTGCTATGGCATTTATTCCCTGTCTGTTACCTTAACAAGGTGATTGAATAAACAACGCTTGAGCAATCAGAAGAATTTAAATTCCAGCTGTAACGTTCACTTCTGTATTTGAAATGTGCATTGAAATGTGCAGTCATTTTGTCTAAAATACTCGTCCCTCTTTTTTTCTGTAATTCTTTTTTAGCCCAGGACTGATGAGCTGGCTGTCTAGATTGTTCCACTTGGAACCGGCTGTCATGCAGCTTCCAAAAACCAGGCTTTTTGGAGATTACCGACTCTGAACCAGTTCTCTCTGGTTACTAGAATGGGATTAACTGCTGCGGGTGCCTCTGTGCCCCTATGTGTTCATGCATTCACACATGCACAAATATACACAACGTCTGTGCATGTGTACAAAAAAAGAGAAAATGTTAGAACAAGAGGACAAGGCACAGAAAGGGACGAGTCATGTGTGTTTTCCAGCATCTTTTGTTGTCAGCTCTCATGAATGTTGGCTCAGCCCAGAGTGTTTAATATTGCCACCATTTTGCTGCCTGGTGGTGTCTGTGGCTCCTCTCTCTCTCTCTTTTTACTTCGATCATGGCAGCGGTATACGAAGCGCCGGGCTTAATTTCCCAGAGTAGTAACCATGGCAACCTCTACAGACGTTTGTCAGTGACCATGGTGACAGATGATGTGCTGGCTTGATGTAGTTTTTTTGGGTATTTGATGGAATTACGATGCATACTCTGTATCCACCCCACATTCATTCAGGAACCTGCTAGGCTGTGTCTGGTAGACCTTATGCCTGGTTTATTTCTAAATAAAGATTGGGGTATACATTCATGAGTGGAAATTCTTATATATCTCTGTGAGACAACCTCATTTATGGGTATAAAACTGAGTTTGCCCCTCAGAGAGTGTCAGTGTGCACCAATCAGCACCGTCTGGTCTTAAGAGACTGAAATCTCCACTGAGGTGAGAGTTCTCAAATTAATTCATCCCTCGACTTTAAATGAATTGGATTTTTTCTTTCTCTTCCCCCTACCTCCACCACAAAAGAATTGTAATTTAAAAAGCGCTTTGTGTAAATACTGCTATTGTTGGAGGTGTAATCAAACATTCATGAGGGAGAGGGATCCAGGGAGAGACAGAGAATCTAGGTCACGGATGCGCTCGCGAGTCTCAGACTCTTTCTTTCTAAACCTCTCCTTTGTCCTCTGAGCTCGCTCTCCTGTTCGTCTCTCCTCCCTTCATCTTTTTCCTTCATCACAGTTCTCTTCTCTTTTTCTTAGTTGTATTCTTTCACCCCATCTCTTATCTCTTCATTGCTCTCTCTTCTTTATCTGACAAGTATACCTCACCTTGATTTAACATATAATTTCATGTTTTTTAAAAGATATCTGCCATTAAATCTAACTGATCTAAATGCACATATTTATCTGCGTAAACTGCACCATAACAACTACGCACCTTTGAGTCAGTGGCTTAAATCATTGGCCCTCTTGACCACCATTCATCAATGAGAAGGTCATCTTGTCAGTGCTTTTACAACCATCTCCAAGCCAACTGAGGCAAGCTGAGCAACACATTAGCAGAGCTGACCTTGTGAGCGTGTCCACAGCGTCAGAGAGGACAAGAAGAGCTGGTTTTCAGCAGCTCTGTCTCACAGAGGGATTCTCATTGATAACAGTCCTTTTCAAAGTATTCGCATACCTTGAACGTTCACACATTATGACTCATTACAACCACAGACTTCACTATGTTTTATTGGGATTTTATGTGATAGAGCAACACAAATTAGTGAATGAGTGTGAAGTGAAAGAACGTGTGTCATACATTTGTATTTAGCCACCTTTATCCTTACACCCCTAAATGAAATCAAGTGCAAGGGAAAGATTCACAATAGAGATATCCAGAGCTCAGGTGGGAGAATCTGTTGACAGGAAAACAAGATCTGTGCTCTCCACAAATGTTGCCTTATATGGAAAAGTGGCAAAAGTCATTTCTGAAAGGAAATCACAGAACGTCCCATTTGCAGTTTAGGTCAAAACATATTCATTTGTTAGATGCCGCAACCAAAGTTCCTGCCTAAATCCATTTGAGCATCTATGGCAAGACTTAGAAACTGATGTTCATATATCCCTAAAGGCATGCAGTGTAATCGCAGTAAAAGCTGGTTCTACAAAATAAGGACTCACGGGATTGGAAAGGGCGAAATAGAAATGGATGTTGCACTTTTCGTATTTTCAATTTCCTTCCTCTTCACAATTATACACTGCATTGGGTATGAGTATCACATACAATCTCAACAGAACACACTGAAGGTTCTGGTTGTGAGCGGGATAAAATGAGTAAACAGTTCAAAGGGTATGGATACTTTAAAAGTCTCTTCTCGAAATGATCATATTATAACATTAAAATATAACTACAAACATTCCATAAAATGTTCTCACTGGCACATTTACAACGTATTTCTTAAATCAGTCTAGAATACAATGCAGCTAAAATAAACTACTATGGTATTTTCATACTAAAATGCTTTCAGTGAACCCCTTTTATATTAATTATCCATTGCAGCACTTTAATTGTGTGGAGATAAATTGAGATTCCTCAAAAATAGTAGGAGCACTCTTATTCTCAGAGTACCTTGGATTTATTACTTAGGAGCTGTACATATAAGTGCACCGACACTCCCATGAGTAAGTGTTTGATAATCTTGGAAAATGTGACTTAGTCAATGAGTCAAATTCCTGCAAAAGATTAAGACAACACCACAAAATTCAATGAGTAAAATGCTGAATCAGCAAAGCACCAATCTTTGATATCTAAAGCCCACTTAATTTTAAATACATTTTAATCTTCACACTAATAATTTTTTAACTTGAAAAAACATCTGAAATGGTTAAAATCAGACTAAATCTAAATACTCTAAAAGTGAAACTCTAAAAGCAGATAAAGCTCTAATTAGCAATAGTTACACACAGACTACGAAGGGACTCAAAAGTCGAGCAGCTAAAAGATGCAGAAGGGTGATGACTTTAGTTTTGGATGTTGAACTCAGGCATCACTGCAATACACAATGTTCCGGTTTGCAAGGTCTTGTTTTTCAAGAAGAAAATACCCTTTCTGTTTACATCACTGGACGGTGTAAACGTTGCATCATTGTCCATATATAAAAGTGCATATCTGGTTTTGATTGTGCCTTTTAACATTACTTATACACATTATAATTTGTGGAAAGGCAGGCTGTGATTTATTTATGCTTAAAAACTTTCCAGATTTTTAAGTCTTCTGCTTCTACAATTTGACAATATTTTCCCAATATAGCCACTTCTTCAGTGTAAAATAATTTTTTAAGTTGCAAACTCACTATTGTTTTTTAGAAGGTCCACTTCTTTTATATTGACTCTGTGTTGGCTCTGCTGTTTGGTGGATTATAAAAAGATCCAGTACCAATAATTACTAGTGCGGTGTCAATCAGACCTTTATTTTTAAGCTGGAGATTCAAAAACAAATTTTTAGAAGCTTTCTTTTTTTTTCTTTTTGGTTCATCTCTGCTGCCAAGCCTGTGATGCTTGAGGAGATGCTGAAATGTCAGTTTAAACAGTCTTCCAAATTTAAAACTAGAACAATCTGTCAAAAACATTGAGAATTACTTACCTTTGACTGGCGAAATATGAATAGTCTTTATTTTTGTTGTTGTCAAATCTAAGAAAATAATATACTGTAACAGATGAGAAAGAAGTGTGAACAGTATAACCTAATTGCTATCACATGCCTTCTATAACCTACCTGTAAATATAGACACTAACTATATCTGACTCACTGTTTGCATGTTTCTCACTGAACACATTGCAATTTTAATATCATCCTTGCCATATTCCATCTGATCAGGAGCCTAAATCCATTCCACCAGCCCCCCTCCCTTCCGCCACAGTATTAAAGGGTCCGAATCTGCCAGCCAAAAACCACCATCCAAGCCCAGCAGGCAAGCTTGCATTGAACTCCCTCCAGCTAATCCATTTGTATTTTTTCAATTACATATCGGGGGCAAGGGAGCAAGTGGACAGTAATCTGTCGGCCTCTGGCTGGAAAACTCAGTCCACCCATGACCCAAATATAAGGCTAAAGAAGAGGGCTAGAGTTGCTGTAAAATAAAATAAAAATAGGTCATAAGTTTCCATGGCACAGAATTGAGTTGCACTGAAAGGGAATAATTGTGGCCACTTTAAATGTCATAGGCCTGTTGCCCGACTGCTGATCAGTCAGTGCGTCTCACCAACAAGTCTTCTTTGACAGGTGAACAAGCTAAATAAATGACATTAGCAGAGAAGTAAAAACAGACAATTAAATATAAAGAAAAGAAAAAATCGTAAAGAATTGCATGTTTTTGCCATGATACAAAGTGAGTTTAAAAGAAAAAAAAAAAAAAAAAATATGGTTTGATTTAACACTGAGCCTTTAAAAGCATCAAAGGTATTCTAAGGTATTATCCATAAATGTTGGTTCAAAGTGAAAATGCTGGGCTGGACTAGTTGATAAAGAGTTGTTACATTTAAAGAATTTGCATCCTATATTGCTTCTTTGAGCTTCATCTTTGTTTTGGTTTTACTTTCTCAGCAGCAGTACGTGCTGTTCAGGAGGGGAACTGCAGTGGGGGTAGTGCAACTCAAGCAACTGTGTGTCATAATGGGGTTGTTTTGGGTGGGAGGCACAGGACCAAAGTGCAAGGAGTAGGACGAGAGTCGCATGGCGAGTTGGAGAATATTTTAATAATGAAGAAAACATGGAACTAATGCAGGAGCACAGAGACATAGATACAGGGAAGTGAGCAGAGGATCCAGCAGAGAACAACTTAAACCAGAAGGTATGAGTACTGGGTTAGAATGGAAAATGGACCAATGAACACTGGGAGATAATCAAGAGGGAATAAGAAACAACAGGTGGAAGAGGGAGGGTGGCTAATAAACACTGATGAGCAGGGAGTCTAGTGAGGTAGAAAACATCTAAGTGAACAGAAATAAGCAACCATGAAACCAACCAAAGAACATAAACAAGGAGGAAATAATCTACAAGGAAATCAAACCAAAGCATCCAACTCAAGATCCCAGAATGTAACCTAAACACAAGAATGAAATCTAATAAATCTAAATGAACTGAAACAAAGCAAGTGAGAACCTGGCAGTGCAGAGAAATTAAACAGAACTTAAACTCCAAACCCCAAAACACAGGCAGATTATGACGTTCTGAAGCATTTATGTCAAATTGTATCACTTCATCAACAATGAGGGAATGTGCTCTGATGCTAAATAAACATTGCAGCCTTTGAAATGAATAGGAAATGTATGCACATCTGGTTAAATTACTTGAGTCAAATTTATGAAAACAAAAATGTGTTGCAAAGACATCTAGATGTGGTGAAGCCAGCATTCAAATCAGAATGTGTAAAATTTGGATTTAAACTACTGGATTGGTTTAATTAAACTATTGGATTTAAACTTTGCATGGTTGTGTGTGCCAGATTAATAGTTCAGAAACAACTACAGCTGGGATTTTCACACAAAACCATCTCTGAGATTTAGAAAGAATATATTCTGTGAATGACTGTCATGTGGTTGACAATGCCTTCTTAAAGTCAGACATCGGAGGAGAATGAGCGGACTGATTTCAGATGATAGAAACCCAACAGAAGCAGCAGCAATATCATCTCTGAAGCCACAGCATGTCACATCTGTGCTTTGCAATTGGACGACCACACCAGGTACCACCCATGACAGCTAAGAAAAGGAAACTAAGGCTTCAGTTCAAACAGGCTCAAAAGACCTGAAAGAAGATTGGAAAAACTTTGCCTGGTCGAATGAGTCCCAATTTCAGCTGCAACATTCAAATGGTAGCATCAGATATAGTGTAAACAATACCAAAGCATAGATACAGCCTGCCATGTGTCAACAGTTCTGGTCGCCAAACCTAATTATGGTGTGGTGGATATTTTCCTTGGTACTGTTCCTCAGTATTGTTGACCACCACTCCGTCTCATTAACACCAAAGTGGCTACTTTCAGCAAGACAAAGGACCACATCACAAAGCTCAAATACTCTCAAACTGGTTTCTTGAACCTGACAATGGATTTAGTTACTTCAAATGGTCTACAGCATCACAAGGTCTGTATCTAATAGAGCGTCTTTGGAATGTGGGTGAAAAGGAGGTATGCATCATGGGATGTGCGGCTGACAAATCTGCAGCAACTGTGTGACACTATCATGTCAATATGGACCAAAACCTTTGAGAAATGTTTCCAACACCTTGGTGAACCTGTACCCTCAAGAAAGAAGGCAGTTATGAAAGCAAAAGGTGTCCATCTCAGCAGTGGCAAGGTGTCCCTAGTAAAGTTTAGGGTAATTAGAGGAAAGGCGAAAGCTATCAGAAATGGATGCCATGCAACATTGTCCAAAATTAGTCAAAGCAACAAAAAGTTTTCTTAGTTATTTTTAAAAGCCTTTTCTTCATTATTACTTTCTAACTGAGACTTCTTCCTCTTCTTTCTCATCTCATTTCTGGTCTAATGTTCTGGGTTTAACCCATCTTTGTTGCTCCAGCATTCATTGACAGATTTAAACTTAGGCACAGCAGACCTCCAGCTGAACCCATCCGCTCACCCCAACATTCACGCTTTATGTTGTTCCTTCACTTTGACCATCCCCATCTCTTACACACACACACACACACTTCTGCTTTCCAACACTTGATGAAGAGTTGTCCTGACAGCTTCATCAATAACTAAAGTAGGCTTAAAAACACCTCCACCTCCAGCTGTGAGCTGTTTAGATTTCAGCAAAGGGTGCAGAGGTCCAATTTTAAATAGTAATTTTCTTGGGCTATCTTCAACGGCCTTCAGCTTCAGCACCGCCTCTTCACAGGGTTGTGTGTTTAACACCCTACTCTACACCTTCTACACCTATGCCTGCAGCCCCCGACACCGCAACAACACCATTGACAAGTTCGCAGATGACATCACAATGGTGGGGCTCATCTTTGCGGGGGTGAGTATGCTTATATGGATGAGGTGGAGCGTGCTTAAGAAAAATAACATCGCACAGAGACTGCTGGTGTCCTTTTAACTGCACATAATGACCTACTGCATCTGTGTGGGATACACCAGCTGTACAGTGGCTCAGGGGAAAGTGCTCCAGAGGGTCATTAACAGTCATTAACATTAAAGATTTTTGGCTGCCCTCTCTCCACACTTGAAGAACCTCATAGCTCCCATTGTCTTCAAAAAGCCCATAACATCATAAAGGACACTTCACACCCGGGTCAGGCTCTGTTTGTTTAGGCAGACGCTACAGATCAATTGAATAAGGGATAAGCAGATTCAAAAATAGTTTCTATCCAACAGCAAAAGCTAAACTAAAACAAACAACAGCTAGAATGTAAAGGGAGATGCAATAACAGGAATGTGCACTCAGCATGAATGTGTATACATGTATATTTATTTGATCTTTTCCACAACTGCTTCTATTTTACATAAATTAGTTATTGCTCATGCACAGACCAGATAGCTTTTTTCTCAATTTCATTGTACTTGTGACTAAGACAATAAAGACATTCTGATCCTAATTCTGGAGGTGGTGGAAGACAGTAATATTCCCATGCATAAGTTGCAGTGTGGGATGTGATAAAAAAAAAAAACAATGATAAAATCTGTGTTTTCATGTTTGCATTTCTTTCAGTGCTGGAATGTGTGTTTAACTTCTTAAATGGATGTGCATGTTGCAGAATTTACAGAAGGCTGACTCCAGGCCACAGTCAGCAGGCCCTTCGTGTACTTCCTGTGGCTCACCCGAAAAGATCCAGAGTTTATCCTTACATGCACCACTAGCTCTTTGTCATGTTTGCATCATTTCAAAGTGCCCCTTTAGAAGTTACTCATGCATCAGTAATCAGTGCTCAATGCACTGCTCTGTGGCAGCAGTTAGTTTAAACTATCGAAGTATTAACTAGTTCTTCTTATTAAACCTGCATCATTTAGCAATGTACACTGGATATAAAAAGAGCAAAACCCTTGTTAAAATGCAAAAAACTACATCAAGATAAATATATCCTGTAAAACACTTGGGAATACAAACAAAAGGGAATACTTATATACATACACACACACACACACACACACACACACATGTATATATATATATATATATATATATATATATAGTCAGTCAGTCAGTCATTTTCTACTGCTTATTCCATAGTGGGTTGCGGGGAAGCTGGTGCCTATCTCCAGCAGTCTATGGGCGAGAGGCGGGGTTCACCCTGGACAGGTCGCCAGTCCATCGCAGGGCAACACACAGGCAACCATGCACACACTCATTCATACACCTAAGGGCAATTTAGAGAGACCAATTAACCTAACAGGCATGTCTTTGGACTGTGGGAGGAAGCCGGAGTACCCGGTGAGAACCCACGCATNCAGACAACCATGCACACACTCATTCATACACCTAAGGGCAATTTAGAGAGACCAATTAACCTAACAGGCATGTCTTTGGACTGTGGGAGGAAGCCGGAGTACCCGGTGAGAACCCACGCATGCACGGAGCAAACATGCAAACTCCATGCAGAAAGACCCCCGGATGTTTATGCGGTAATAAATTTTAATTTGTTTAATAATAAAATCTCAAAAATGTTCTATTTAACATTTCTTTTTCTGTATATAAACTTAAATATATAAACACTAAAACCCTTAAAAGCTACGCAGTGTAATGCACAAATTAATACCCAGCCATACTGCTGGCTGCAGACGAGTCGCTAACGAAGGCAGGCGTGCTAACGGTGCTGAATGCAGGAGTGGTAGCCGTAGATCTGAGGCTGACGAAAATTGTTTCTTCAGCCTTGACAAAAATCTTGTGCTTAACCAGTTCAGTGTATATATACACACATATTCTGAGGAATCTATAAATGGCTGGGCCCATGGTTTCCTCTTATTGGAGCCTGTTCAAGCAGTCCACATATTTGACAGAGCATTCTTACGAAAAAAAAACAACAAAAAACTCTGAAATGTTTATTTATCTTCTACCTACTGTATTTATTTATTATGTCTATATCTTTTTTCTTTATCTTTAACTGTCTCTCCATCTTTCTGTCTCTTTATCACATATTCTATCTGTTTCTGTCTCTTTCTTTTCTCTATCTATCATGTATGTATTTAATTACAAAGCTCAGTCTTATAGATCCAGGGGGATAATTTCACCTCCGACAGCCAAGCCAGGTCCAAAACCTTTAGTCGGTGGTGACTGGACTTTAGCTGCGTGTTCGGGGCAGGGCATGAAACACTTGGTCTATTTTGTGTACTTCTACCTTCGCCATATGTACCAGGAGTAGGAGAGTTAGCCCAGCTGCTGCTCACAGGAGAGGAAGTGCTGCCATCAAAACTAAATTTGGTGCTTTTTAAAACCGCAGATATTAGGGTTGCCAACTCCTTGATAAATAAATAAGGGACACCTCCTGGTAGGGCTATCCAACCCCACTGTCTGCACCTCTACCGGCCTGGTGATTTTTTTTCACCCTTTTTCTTTGTGTGAAATGACTTT
>JAHUTJ010033787.1:0-23797 GCA_036250325.1 Characodon lateralis
CTTGTATATGTCATTCCCAAGACAAATTGACGCTGTATTGGCCGCAAAAGGAGGCCCTACACCATACTAATAAATTATTGTGGTCTAAAACCAGGTGTTTCAGTTTCATTGTCCAATCCCTGTATGTTTGAACTTTAAATTCTCTTTTAAATAAAAGTTGAAGGAAGTTATCAAAGATTTTTATTTTGTTTGAGTGCGGTTTCAGCAGCTCATCTTCCCAAAAAACAAACAGTTTAGGTTTAATGCAACCTTAAGCTGCAGAGGTCTACCAGCAGTTTAGCAAGCAAGAGGCTCATTATTTCCCCTTAAAGTCGGGTGTCCTTAAGTGTTGAAAGTCAAACCTTTGCACAATAAATAACTTTTTTTAATGCTCTGCCAGTGACGGCTTTTTTATTCTCTGAACAAAATGGTTTTTTTAACTAGATAATTTGACCTCTTGTCTCTGGGGCATTTAGATTCGGTTAAAACAACATTTACTGTCTCTGCCTGTCTGGGAGAAAAAAATAAGCAACGACCTCCTCTTTTCTTGTTTTTCCTGTTCTTTTCTCTCCCCTGCCCTTCCCCAGGTCAGAGAAAGGGCAGTCAGTGTTTCAATTTGAACCACCTGCCATGTTCAGCTGTTACAGCATGAGTGTGTTGTGACTGTGTGTGTGTGTGTGTGTGTGTGTGTGTGTGTGTTTGTTCAGCTGAGATTATTTGCATTTTTTTTTTACAGGGGAGACATGTTCAAATGTTTCAGCATGTACATCCTTCTGTGCAGATCTGTTTGGACAGATTAGTGTCTTTCTTTCACTCTGGGGACTAATTTTTGCGACAAAGCAGAAAATTGTACAGTGTGAGGTTAGGTTAGATCAAAGGAATGTCCTAAACAGTGGCAAAAATCTCACTGAGGCTGCTGGTCCAGTTCTTTAAGAGGAGAAATCAAATGTAAAGAAATTATTTATGTACAATGTCTGTATAGGATTCGTAAGAATGGATTTTTTTTCAGAAACATTATTGTATTTTATAAGGATTTTATGTGATTTACCAATAGCGTGTAATCATAAAGGATGGAAGGAAGTGTTAAATGTGTGGCAAGCATTTGTTAGTCTCCCCTAAACCAATACTTAGCAGGACCACCTTTCTCTGTAATTGCAGCTGCAAGAGTTTGTAGCATTATCTCTACGAGTTTTGGACACTTAGAGACTGAAATACCTTTATGTCAATTTCTGGTCTTTTGCAGTTTCTAACACATAGGCAGTATTTCCTGCCCTAAAGTTTGCTCCACCCATCTTTATATCAACTCTGACCAGCTTTCCTGTTTGGCTGAATAAAGGCTTTCCCATACCATGATACTACCATCATCATGTTTAGTTTTGGGAAAGTGTGTTTATGATGATATACAGTAATACCTTTACTATATACATAGCCATGTAGGCCAAATAACACCTGCAGTACTTTCACATGCTTGCATTGTCCCTTACATGGCTTTTGGCAAACTAAATGGGACTTCTCGTAGCTTTCTCTCCACAATAGCTTACTTCTTCCTACTCTTCCATTTAGGCCAAAGTTGTCAGGTGGATGTCTAGTATTTGTCCTGCTGACAGATTTTTCCACAGGAGATATGCAGCTCCGTTAGACTTACCATGGGCCTCTTGGCTGCTTCTCTGATAAATGTCATCCTTGCATGGCCTGTCAGGTTAGGTGGATGGCCATGTCTTGATAGGTTTGCAGGTCGGCCATACTCTTTCCATGTTCAGATGATGGATTGAACCGAGCTCTGCGTGATGTTGAAAGCTTGGCATGTTGTTTTATAACCTTAACCTAATTTAAACATCTCCACAACTTTATCTGCTGCTCTTCTGTGGTTTTTGCTCTTCGTGATGCATTCATTTTTCATTATTGTTCTCCAGCAAGCCTGTAAAAGGCATTCACAAAACAGCTTGATATATACTCAGATTAAATTACACATAGTTGAAGTTTATTTACAAATTAGATAACTTCTGAAAAGAATTCAGTGCAATGTAATTTGTTCAGTGGTATTGGGGTAAAGGGGCTGAACACATGAACACCACACTTTCAGAATTCTGCTTCTAAACTTTTTGAAAACCAATTATTCTTTTTTCTTCCACTCTGTGGTGATCTGTGTCATGAAGCCCTGATAAATACATAATATTTTCTGGTTTAAAGTGACAACATTTGAATAATTCAAAGCATTTAAATATTTTTTCCAGCACATTTATCCCGTCATATAATGCTATTCTTTTTTTATATAGCTTTTAAAGGCTCAGAGTTTAATGAATGGGATTTACTGATCTTTTAAGGTTGGTATTCATGTAAGGCATGTCTAGAAGAACATACAAGTAAAAAGCAAAGAAAAACTTCTTCAAAGAGTTCTTTTGTACCACAAAAAGCTAATATTTTGTGCTTATTTATCAGACGATCTTATACTCATATTATTATTTATTCAGCTTATAAATAAATACAGCAAATATAAACACAGCAAAAACATCTGATGCAATAATGACATGTTTATGAAGAAAAACATGTAAGAAAACCTAAACAGATTCAAATAGGTTATTTCAGTCATGAAGATAATGATGCAGCCAAAATATAAAATCTCTATAGATCAGAAATAGTTCTCAGTAGTCATTATATGTGATTTTATCAGCCTGTACAATAGTGGAGAGTTTTGGTCTACTATTCATTGAGGCTTGGAGATATTTGATTCTGTTAAGTCTCTTGACACCGATCGCTGTACTGGGGGAGGAATTTTTTAAACATTTTTGTCTACATATATTGTTCTACGTTCCCTTAGTTATAAATAGACATGTACGTTTTCCTTAAATACGTCAGACTCTCGGTTAAATGCTGATGAACACCATTTCCACAGCATAGAGCTCAGATTCTAAAAATATACGTTTTCTCACAATCCATTTACTAAACCAGCAGCAAAAGAAGACCAGAACGATTACTCGCAATTGAAAAAAAATGATCTAAAAGCTTTCTTACCTTTATAATTTCCCCAAGTTTATAATTCTTTTTTATTTTGTCATATTTATTCAGCAACTACATCTCCCAGTGTGCTTTGCAATCGGCTCCACTCTGCTTCCTGCTTCCGGATATAATTGGATGAACATAAAAAGTCATTCAGTCTGTGTTACAGGTCTCTATCTTTTTACAGCTGGTTATTGGTACTGATGTGAACGTGTTTAATATAATGTGATTATATTGGCTCTACGGATTAAAAGTGTGTGTGTGGGGGGGGGGGGTCGGGGTCATTTGTGCAATTAATACCAACCAAACTCAAGGTATTGCTCTGCGTAAAGCTGCTTGTCTGTAACTATGCTACAGTTGGAGCAAAAGAAAATTTCTCAGTGTTTAACTAAAAAAGAAAAATAAATTTGGATTAAAGAAAAGAATATGTTAAAATGAATTATTTTAGAGATATGAAAAAAAATTTTATTAACTTTTGCAAGTAAAAACACAATTTGTTTACCTCAGCTGCATGAATCTTTGCACTGGTAATGTCCATAAGTGGATTTAACATTTTCAGAAGTTTACCGCCTTAATCGTTACATTTCTATTCAATTCAATTCAGTTTTATTTATATAGCACCAATTCACAACACATGTTGTCTCAAAGCACTTCACAACAGTCAGGTACATACATTCCAATTAGTTCTAACCATTGAACAGTGCAGTCAGAGTTAGCTTTTTATTCAAATTGGACAAAAAGTTTCTGTCTAAGGAAACCCAGCACATTGCATCCAGTCAGTGACTTGCAGCATTCACTCCTCCCGGATGAGCATGTAGAAACAGTGGACAATCACTGGCATTGACTTTGCAGCAATCCCTCATACTGAGCATGCATGTAGCGACAGTGGAGAGGAAAAACTCCCTTTTAACAGGAAGAAACCTCCAGCAGAACCAGGCTCAGTGTGAGCGGCCATCTTCCACGACCGATTGGGGGTTTGAGAGAACAGAGCAGAGAAGGAAAAAGAACACAGATGCACTGATCCAGGAGAACTTTCTATGGGAAGGAAAAGTAAATGTTAATGGATGTAGCTCCTTTAGTCGTTTCACCTAGAAAGAAAGAACAGATAAACTCTGAGCCAGTGCCCATGACAATGCCCCTCTCCAGAAAGGTGTCACAAGTAGACACAGGGCCAGGCCAGGTGTAGCTTCAAGGAAGAGAAAAGAGAGAACAAAGTTAAAAGTTGAAATGACAGCAAATAATGCAAAATTGGAGAGTAGTGTGAGAATGTAGGGAAGAGGGTGAAAGTGGTCATTATGTCCTCAAGCAGCCTAAGTCTATATCAGCATAACTACAGAGATAGTTTCAGTTTCAGTTTATTTATTTATATAGCGCTTATTTACAACGTCATCTCAAGGCACCTGTTGAGAATTAAAATCATGTAATTTCATGTTATTAGTTTAGTTTGCATGTGAGAACATTAAACTGAGATTTAACATGAGTGAGCCTTGGGGAGAGAGTCAGTAAGCGCAGGGTTCAGGGAAAACTGGGGTTAGAAGGGTCTCGGCAGCTGCAAGCCATAAAAGCTGGCTGTACGGACAATGAAGCAATAAATGTCAACTTTTGGCTGTGGCATAGATGCCACAAGGAAGCTTGGCTGATTTACAACACCTGATGGAAAAAGGGAAGGCACAGTCAGTAAGCTTTGAAGTCCACAGTATAAAGATGTACTGAAAACTTGTAATGACAGAGACCTCTGGGTAAAGACAGCCATGCTTTGCTGAAAATCCATCTCTCTCTGTAAGGGCCCTTATGTAAATTCTCTCTTCTTTATGTAATTTTCCTTCATTGTGTTATTTTGTATATTCATTTTGCATTAGAAATCATTGGACTTATTATCTTCCAAATTAAACTTGCGTTAACTTTAATTTCCTGCTCTTCATCTGTTCTTTCTCACGACATCCGGACTGGGAGAGGTTGAGGCCGCAAGAATATCAGTGATAGCATTATTTTACCTCAACAATATCCAATATTAAATGNATCTTCCAAATTAAACTTGCGTTAATCTTAATTTCCTGCTCTTCATCTGTTCTTTCTCACGACATCCGGACTGGGAGAGGTTGAGGCCGCAAGAATATCAGTGATAGCATTATTTTACCTCAACAATATCCAATATTAAATGTAGAAAACACAACTATAGTAAAAGATGAAGAAAAAGCTGAAATACTAGCTAAAACATTTAATAAAATTTATAGTTCAAGTAACATTAGTGATGAGGGAAGAAAACGGAGGGAAGCCACAAAACTGAAATACAAATATTTACTACAGAACACTGAAGGAACAAATAACTTAATGAATGAACCATTTACAAAAGCAGAACTGAACTCTGTGCACCTGGTAAAGATCAGATTTGTTAAACAATGATACAACATCTCAGTGAAACATCCAAAGATGTCATATTAGAGCTTTATAATAAAGTCTGGGAGGAGGGGGAGCTGCCTCAGAGCTGGAAGGAATCAATCATCATACCAATGGCTAAACCAGGAAAAAATAATACAAAACCAGAAAATTATAGACCTATTGCTTTAACATCAAATGTATGCAAAACAATGGAAAAAATGATTGATAATAGATTAACATATTATTTGAATAACAACGGGTACATTACTAAAGTGCAAAGTGGTTTTAGAAAAGGGAGAAATACTAATGACCCAATGTTATGTTTAGACCATGAAATCAGAAGAGCGCAAGTTAATAAAGAAAGTGTAGTAGCTGTATTTTTTGACATAGAGAAAGCATATGACATGATGTGGGTTGAAGGATTATTGATTAAATTAAATAAAATGAAAATCAATGGGAAAGTGTTTAACTGGATTCAAAATTTTTTAACAAATAGAACTCTTCAAGTTAAAATAGATCAAGAAAATGGAACGCCATTGTGTAGTATAATAAGTCCAATATTGTTCACTATAATGATATACGACGTATTTACAGAAATTGGAAAAGAAATAGGATGTTCACTTTTTGCAGATGATGGAGCCATATGGAAAAGTGGGAAAAATGTAAAGATAACTGGAAAGAAAATACAGGTGGAGATAAGGAGGCTAGAGGAGTGGGCTTTTCAATGGGGATTCAAGTTCTCAGTCGAGAAAAAAAAAGTTATGGTATTTACACGGAAAAAAACAAGAGAGGAAATAAAATTTTAATTATATAATCAAGAATTAGAACAAGTTAAATGTATAACATTTTTAGGAGTATGGTTTGATGAGAAAATCTTATGGAATATACATATTCAGAAAATAATAGATAAATGAAGAAAAAGTATTGAATAAAGTATTAAATATTATGAGATGTTTGGCTGGCAGTGACTGGGGAGCAGATAGGGAAGCGTTAAAACAGATTTACACAGGATTGATCAGATCAAATATGGATTATGGAAGTATTATATATGGTTCAGCAGCAAAGACACATCTGGAAAAATTAGACATTATTCAACTTCAAGCATTAAGACTTTGTACAGGTGCTTTCAAAACAACCCCAACAACAGCATTTGAAGTAGAAATGGGAGAAATGCAGTTAGATTTGAGGAGAACACAATTAACAATAACTTATTGGATAAATTTACAAGGCAATAACCTGGGTCATCCAACACGAGAGATCTTGAAGCCATGCTGGGAAAAAGTTAAAAAAGAGACAAAAAGGTTTGGTTGGATCATTAAAAACCAAAGAGTTTCATATACAAAATACAGTAATAAGTCCGACATTGCCAGTAGCTCTTGTACCACCCTGGATCTTACCAGAAGCACAGGTAGATATGTCATTAATGGAAAAAAACAAAAGAACCTGTATATTGGAGTTAAATATAGTACAGGAATATGTTAATAATTATTATCAATACCTTCAAATTTATACAGATGAATCGAAAATAAATGATAAAATAGGAATAGCATTTCAAATAAATAGAATTTCAAATAAGAGTAGGAAAACGAATCACAAATGGTTTATCAGTATACACAGGGGAAATGTTAGCAATACTTTTAGCAGTACAGTGGTTGGAAGACATAAAGCCTTTAAAAACAATTATTTGTTCAGATTCAAGTTCAGTATTATTGAGTTTAAAATATAACCGTTCAGACAGCAGGCCGGACATTCTACTAGAAATACAGCATACTTTATTCAGACTACAAATGATGGGTTTATCAATAGTATTTTTATGGGTTCCAGCACATATTGGGGTTAAAGGAAATGAGATGGCAGATAAGATGGCTAAGAAGGCAACACAAAATCATATCAATTTTACAGTACATTTAAGTAAATCAGAAGCAAAGAGCATCATCAAACAAAAATTGAAGGAAGAATGGCCGAAATGTCAGATGGAGAAAGAAAAGGAAGATGGTTTTATAGGATCAAAAAGGCAGTTGGTGAAAAAAGAACTGGAAGAAGGAATAGAAAGGAGGAAAGGGTAATAACAAGACTAAGACTACACTTTTTAAAATGCATACACATAATACAGGACAATGTGACCACTGTGGAAAGGATGAAACAATTGAACATGTTTTTATAGTGTCAGAAATATGAGCTGGAAAGAAGAGGTATGAAGAAAGAATTTGAAAGGATTAAAGAAAAGTTTAGTATAACAGATTCATTACAAAAGACAATAGGGAGCAAACATATACAAATTATTTTAAGATTTCTAAAAATAACAAAATGATTTGATAGAAATTAAGTATATAGGAAGATATTAATCCATGATGAACCACACTCCATACCAGTGGTGGCGGTAATGCACACCTACAGTTTCTTGCCAACTGCCATTTAACACCAGAAGAAGAAGAAGAAGATAATATGTAGCTATTGATTAGCCCACTTAAGTGGGCAGAGTTAGCGTTTGCTCTTGTAGCTTCCTAGCACTGCAAAAACAAATGCTTATTTCACATTTTAATAATACTTGTTTAACCCCCAGCAAAAAATGGAATACATTGACACAGTGAGAATATAAAAAAAATTGGAAACACAGCTAACTAACCTTTAGTTGGTAACAACTAACTTCAGTGAGTTAGCACCTGCTTCCTAAGGTGCTAAACTGTTTTGCTATTGAAGACAACTGGGTTGCATTTCATCATCTTTAATATAAAATATAAGAAACTTAAATGTGATTGAATCTGTAGGCCTACTGAATAATTCTAAACTGAGTAAATCTTTCAGTGAATTACTTTGTGATTTTTGTGCTGCCGTTTAACTATAGTGTCCATTTACACTAGTTTGTCTTGGTGTTTACTTGTTTCCAACTATCTCTTCAGACAGCCTTCCTCAGTTGTTTCAGTTTCTTATTTCCCTGCTTCAGCTGTTTTTGTTTTTTAAACAGTCCCACCTGCTCATTGTTTCAGTAATCACCCTCCGAGCAAATAAGCCTACTGGTCTCCTCAGTCCTCTGTAAGATTCTTCTTTTATTTTCCCTGTTTTCTACCCAGAGTTTTTCTAATTTGCCATTCCAAACTTTTGTAGTGTTTGTCCTTTTCCTCAATTATTTTTTTATTTTTTTTAACTTTTGGAATTAGTTAATACATTTACCATGACAGTTTCTGCATCCCGTCTGTATTTGGGTGCTCCACAACTACAATTCACAACAAAAGAAGAGTACATTTCCCAATGCTTTTTTTAAACATTTGAAACTGTAGAATTAGACTAGCATAAAAACAGTATAAAACAAAATGGTCAACCCTCTGCTGAATTATTCTGTCCTGACTGCCAATTCTTTAAAAACATAGTTACTGATTTGTGAAAACCTTTACTTTATTTATTGTTTTGGCAAAAATATTTAAATCTTGTCTCATTTTCAGGAACTTAATATTATGTATTAACTTGTGAGTTTGATAAGTTGTTGCAGCCATAACCAAAATCAAAAAGTATTTTTTTATTGATGTGTTGGCTGCAAAAGATAAATTGATCTTAAAATTTTAAAGGGTGCCAAAATATGAACAAATACTGTGATGTGAAATCTCAGTGTCAGAAATTCCCTGTCCCTCTGCAGAAAGACTGTGCTGTGTGCCTGTTTAGTGCTTCATTATAAGGTGTGTTACGTGGAGAGAAAAGCAGCAAATATAGGAGTGTTGAACCTGCAACTTGAGCCAGCTAAAATAAAAATGTGATACAGGGCTACAAGGTGATATTTAAGTGTGAAGAATTGAGGCAAAGAAGCTTGTTTGTTCTAGCATATTGGATGTTTCAAACAAACTTTACTGGAATAATTCCCTGGCAAAGGTCTAAAGGGCTGAATAAGATTTGTATAAAGTAGGTGGATTCAGTCCTTGTTTTTTTTTTCTTTTTTACCATGACTGTCGGCTAGCTCTTCTCCAGAATTCCCGTCTGTGTTTAATGTTGTCTACTTTTATCTGGGTCTTCAAGCTCCTGGATACTCAGCCATTTCCTTTGAACATAACAGTTTTAGCACTGTGGTTTTTCACTGACTAACGACAGCTCCCACTCTTATCACCTCTGCTCTCCTCTTTCTCTTGCTGTATGAATGATAAGCTTTAGTTTATTTCTGTGTTTATTGCCCTTTGTGTTGTAGTCTGCTTTCCATTGTACAAGATCAGGTTTTGTGCTTTAGGTTGTAACAGCTGTTGGCAGAAAGTAGATACTGTTTTATCTCCTTTTTATTGATCGAGATTATAAATGATGACCATTTTGTTTCAGCATTTTAACTGAACATTTAACATATATTTTGTGATTTTTATCTCTGGATGCTGTTGTTGGCCATAGAATAATGATAGGATTTATGTGTTCTTGTTTTAAATGTTGAATAGGAAACAGTCGCATTTAGAGTTTTTCATAGAACCATCGTAGCTATGAATGTCATATAATATACTGCCAAAGGTATTTGTATACATCCAGTAAATACATACTGGAAGCATTTTTCCACCAATAGTTTATCTGCTCAGTAGGAGAAATTTATTCCTTTTTCTACAGTATTTACTGTAAAGAAATGCAGGTACTAATGCAGCCAATATGACATATGTATGCCACTAATCCAGGCAGGTCTGTTGGGTTTTTATTTTTGACCAGCTATAGCAATGTTTCTTAATTCAAGCAGTTAACATGAAAGTGATAGTAGGTCCTAAATCTCTTCCAACATCCCTGAACTAAAGCCCGAAGTGGTAATGAAATGCCACCATCTATCAGCCAGTATAGCAGTTTGTTATCAAGGATATTTTGTATGTGATTCCACCTGATGGAGAGGCAATGCTAACCAAGGAGTAACACTAATAGCGGGAACAGATGTGGTATCGCTTCATGTTTTTGTCTTTTTTAGGTGTTGTGTTTTGGAAAGCATTGCAATAGCTTGCCTTACAGTCCTCCTTGTGGTAATGTTGTTAACGGCACGTTCCTGACAGGAGCTGGTGAAGAAAAGGCAGCCACTCAGAGGTTTTTTTAAGAATGTTTTCTCCTGACAAGTAAAACTAATCTTAGCAGAATCTTAGAGAATTTCTGCCTGGATCATTTGCCAGTTTATGATATCTTAGATGTGAAAGATGTGTCTTGTGAGAGAACAGTTTATAATTATATTTCCACAAGGCTTCCTGGAGAAAAAAAACTTATAGAGCAGGAAGAGAACATGTTAATTAGATAAAGAGAAATATGTGATAGATTAAACACTGCTTATTTTACTGTTAGCCAGCAACACACACACTCTTGTTTTGCTATATGTAGTGAGGACCATGTGTTGACTCCCATTGACTTCCATTGATTTTCAGTCATTTTCAACCCTTTCTATGCCCTAACCCTGACAATAACCCTAAACCTAACCATTACCAGTGCATGCCTAATCCTAACCTTAACCTAAAGTCAATTCACACCTTAGTTGTAAACCTAACCGTTAGCAAAATAGGTCGTGAGGACCAGCAAATTGTCCTCACTTTGGTACAAACGGTCCTCAGTTTGACTGGTGAAATCGGGAAAATGGTTCTCACTGTGATGCCAAAACAGGAACACACACACACACATACACACACTGTTCTTGGTCTGTGCTCATTGCACAAATGTTTAAAAATCTGATGCATTACAGATGTGTTCAAAATTTATTTTGGTTTTAGATCTTAGTGATGCACCCATTCTGCTACTCTATAGATTTTGTGCAGGGAACATTTCTGCTTGTCACTTTTGAAGTTGAAGTAGAGTTTCCTTTTAAATGAGGGAGTTGCAGATTCAGTCAATCTCAAGGACACATCAGAAAGATGACTTCTGCTGTTTAAATGGTTAAAAATGCATTATTTTTCCATCTAAGCTGGGGTGTTTTATTTCTTCCTCCTTGTCCTTGTGAGGCAAGACAGAAAGCTCGACTGTCCTTGTAATATAATCCATCTCTTCCCTCGGAAATTGCCTAACAAAGAAAACACCCACTGAGAAGGAAAGATGGAAAAACAGTGAAATCTAATAGGATCCGATCTGAACTGTGAACTGTGACCACTGCAACTAATGCTTTAGCTGACAATTGGTAATAGCTGTTGCCTCCAGACTGTGATCAATATTTTTCTGTAATTACTAAACTCAAAATAAAGTGCAATTTTCCTATTGATTTTTTTTAACTGAAGGATTGTTTAGTGTTGACCATAATGAATGACAAAATAAGACAACTTAACATTGTGCCTTTGGTTGAGTGCGAGTTCAGCACTTGTAGAGAAATAAACTAATGATGCTGATGAATCCTGGAATTTGTCTTGTGCCGCCGCTGCTGCCGCTAAGCTTTGTTAATGAACCGTGATGAATTTACAGAGAGTGCTGGAACAACATCCTTAGTTTCACCCTACTTGTTATGCTCCACTCATATAGTATGAGAAACATCAGGGAAAATAAGATGAAGGAAGATTATATAAACTTCTATTCAAAATCTACTTAATTTGCTGGGCCACTTTATAGATAAATCCGTTGCTGGCTGTAAACTCTGCTGGATACATGAGGGGGACCTGTAATGGTGATATTGAGTACTTTTGACAAAGCTGCGCTACATGTGTTGATGGCCCATATTTAGAGACCTCATGTGGTAAAATCTGTATATCAATTTTATTTGATTTATTGTTTCACTAAAATCATTAATAGACCCCGTTTTAAATTTAATCGAATTTGTTTTTTTCACCTTACTTGACTTTCTTTACAGAAACCCCTGAGCGACAACTAAAAACAAAGAACGACCTAACTTTGGCAATTTTCCAAGTAAAAACTAAGGCATGTAAAACTACTTGGTTATTTCAAGAGTAGAGACATGAAGGAACATCATCTTCCTCATTTTTGAGTGTTTTGAGCAACCTGATGAGAATTATCCTTCTTCCACAGGATGAAATAAGAAATGGGAAATATTAAAATGATGCTATATAATAATGTTACTGTCAGTGGTTTGTGTTAATGACTTTAGTTCACACTGGAGAATGAGTTTGTTCACTTAAGATAGTGCAAGCTAGCGTTCACACTTCGTTAAAGGAATTGGACAGAAAATTAATATAAGAAGGGGTATTTATTTCTGCTTTAGATATTGCATTTCAAAATCACTATTTAAACTGTTATAATTAAATAACATAATTAAATTTTGGAGTTTTAACAAAGTAACACAGAGGAGAACTGAGGTAATTTCACAGTGTTCATTCTAAGTATGAATTTATTTTCCAAGTTTTGTTGTTTGTCAATAAAAGTCTTATCGATCTTAATTTTAAAAACAGTTCAATTCAATGTAGAATTAGATTTAAATTAAAAATCTAATTTTACCCACACTTTTGTCTATACTTGTATCAGGACTGGGTTACCCTGAATTGGGCTGTTTTTAACAGACAGCTTCCTAATTATTTTCACATTACTATACCTTAGCTGTGGTGAGAATACAAAATATACTAAAATAGTCTAAACAACTTGTGAGAAATATTAACCAACACAAACACATGCACACTGGTCAAATGGTATTTACCATGACTGCCAAACAAGAAGGTGTTTCTTCATGAAAATTAGATGATCGACAAGATAAGGATGAATTTAAATGTTTTTTTTTTCAATGCAGTTATCATCCCAAACAGTAGGAGGCAATACAGAGAAAAATATTTAGCTTCCCACCAGGAATGGCAGCAGAAGAAGAGCCCTACAGAAGTGTATTCCCAAATGTAACTTTCATGTGAGCTAATCAGATCTTACCAAAGCAATGTGTTAATTTTACAGAAATAAAACTGATGAATGATAACAAAATGGCTGGCTATTAGTGTATGTATAGTATAAGATGATGAGACCATGAAAAATCATTTGAAAACTTTTTCTAAATATAAAGTGACATAAATTGTGTGCGGTTCAAGCAGGAAAACAAGCAGATCTGTTAGAAGAAATAAAATGTGCAACAAGGCTGTATAAGGTTGTAACTTATACAAGAAGGTTGTGTAAGTGTGTACACCCTTAAACTGATATTTAGCAAAACTACCTTTTGATTGACTTTTAACAATTAGTCTTCCTTGGTAGGAGTCTTTTAGCATCCCACATACTGACGTGGTCATATCTGCCCACTGATACTTGATCTATCAGATCTATTGTTCATAAGCTCTGAGCTCTGACTATGCCATTCCAAAATGTTATAGTTCTTATTCTTTTGTAGATTTGGATGTAGGGTTGGACTCACAGTAATACCCAAACACAAAATCCCTCTTCATCTGTAGCTTTCAAGCAAAAACCTAAAGATTTTGGGTCTAAACTCACTGGTATTTTTACCCCACAGGATGAGGCTGCCATCATCATGCAATACTGTATTCTTTTGGTCAAAGTAATGTTTATGGCCAAACAATTGTTGAGTACAAACTCAACTATTTGCCATATATCGTTCTTTTGCATCGGAACCTACATTTTGGTTTTTGCACGTGAATGAAATCCCAGCTGAGTTAATGACCTGCATTGTAATGCCCGCAGGAAGTCTTGTTTTTAAAAATATGAGTGCTTATTTGCTGTGCAATTAGAGATAGTGTGCAGACGTTTTACAATTAGGTCATAATTAACATAAATGCTCCACTGTAGCATTTACCTGTGTCTGTTAAGGTTAGCGAAGGACCCCAGAATGCAGACGAGCAGGCAGCATGACGGTGAATGAAATGATTTAATTAACAAAAACTTACTACTGAGGGTGACAGCAAAAACAGACATGGGTAGGCTAGCAAAACAAGCTTGGCATGATCAAAAAGGACAGACATGAACAGAAACAGGGATCCAAAAAACAAGACACGAGCATGATCCAGAAAATGTTTCCGCAACAAATCACAGAACAGGTGTGTATTTATGGAGCGTGAACCAGGTGAAGCAAGAAGACAGATTAGCTAGATGCAGGTGAACCAAATAAACTAGATTGACAGGACAAAATATGGCTTGAGCAGAATGGAAATCCAAGGATACAAACTAAAAGAAATACAACTAGAAAAACATGAAACTAAACCATAATCAGATCCAAAAACCTAACTTGACAAAACATGAACTAGAAGACAAAAACTAAAGCATGACCAGGAAAATAATAAACAGAAGCATGATTCAAAAACTGTGAGAAACATATAAGAAAAANAGCATAACCAGATCCAAAAACCTAACTTGACAAAACATGAACTAGAAGACAAAAACTAAAGCATGACCAGGAAAATAATAAACAGAAGCATGATTCAAGAACTGTGAGAAACATATAAGAAAAAAACCAGAAACCAAACAACCCAAATCATAATGGTGTCATAGTACATCATCTGTAACACAAGACTATTCTGCCTTACTCGATGAACAGAAGTTGCAACATAGCTAAGTTGAGTCGACCCTCTGGTGAGTTTCTAAAAGACCATACAGAGCCTATGAAGCTTCAAATTTGAATTATTTTGCAGCTTCACAGGAGAAATCCCAGCTAAATGCCAACAGAAAATGAGGCCAGTATGTGTATTATGTAGAATCCTGAGAGGGGATTTTATTTGGTATGTTGGCTGGATGTGCTCCACTCAGACTCGCAGCCTCAGTCTTGTTCTCTTTACATCTGGGTTGAGTTGGAACAAAAGGGTAGATACTAACCCAACAGGCAACATTAGTACACTGATTACCATCCCACACATGGCCACGCACGCCCACATGCTAGCACATGCGCACATGAGTGGGCTGTGGAGCCACAAAGAACAGTGTGTTGATTGTGATTGAGATACAGAGGGACAGAGAGTGAAGAAAGGAGACAGGAGAAAGGAAAGAAGAGAGGACAGCAGCTGAAGATTCCCACTGACCTCCTGCTGTCTGACTTCTGCCAATGTCCTTTGCCTTTGTCATTTATTTTATTGCATCATTTTAACCCTCCATTGACTTATTATAGAAAGATAATCATTTATGTAAACATTCACTATAGAGCCATAAGGAAATCTAACTGCACCCTATGAAAACTGATGGCATTTCAACGCAATCGCAAAAAAAAACAAAAAAGAAAACCACAAGAAGCTTCTCTAAAATTTGCTTATGATACAACAGGGTATGCATCACCAACTTCTACAGCCCTAATGAGATCAACTATCTCATTTAGGATCATTCTCAGGTTAGTACATGCTGAAATACAATGTTTAAAAAAAAAACAAAAAAAAAAAAAACTGAGACACACTTTGTTGTTACCTGAAATTCTCTAGATTATATTTACCTGCTTGCCATATTAAAAGACTTAAGAGTTTTTATGAGCAAATAGCTCTAATAAATTCACTGGAAAACTGAGATTGTGGATGAGGCTCCCACTCAGGACTCAGAAACCTAGCATCGCCTTCCTGTTATACTGTAGCTTATGTAGTTTAATCTCAAGCTAAGACAGCCTGCCATGTGTAATGGGTTCCAAATCGTTACTGGGGTTGGCATGCAAAAACAAGACGCAGCAGTCTCCTCACAGCACATTTAATGCACCTTTGAGACAGCACCAGGACGCAGAATTTAATGGACACAACAAATTAACAAATTAATATACTACTACTTAACATATTGTTAACAGGAAAAAAGTGAAAACAGAGTTTATAGCAACTATTACAATTTTAACTTCATATTTTAGCACCTCTTTGACAGCTAACATCATTTTGTAGCTACTAGCTTAATTTATAGAGAAATCTTGGAGAAACCCAATTCACCAGCATGGACAACTCATCTCAGCTGTGACAGAGAGTGATTGAGAGAGATTTGGCGAAGTTCCGCACACTGAGAACGGGTGTGTTACATTAATTACTGCCCCCGCGCAACAGGTAATGTTATGGAACTTTTAACTTAGTAATGAAAATGATCAAATTAGTGTAAACATAGTAGCACAGTTTAAATAAATAAAATAAAAAGTTTGCAATGAACATTTTGAGAATGTTCATATTAAGAAAAATCAACTTGCTACACATGGATTCATGTGGGCTGACATGTTAAAAAAGCCATTTATACTGCACATGCATGCCACAACTATGGAATATATGTGTGTGAGAATTAAATGTCACAGCAATGACTCAGGAAAGTAGGCAACCTTTCAAAAGATTTCAACTAATAATTATTTGTATACATATACGTATATACGTATAATATATACGTATATACGTATATATTAGGTATACTTAAACTGTGTATACAGCATTAAACTTTCATCTCATCTGGTTATGTAATAATTAAATATAGAAAAAAATATTCTACACACCTTATCCCAATACACATGCACTGTTCAAAACGGAAGGTACATCAAAAAGGGGACCTTAATGTCTCATAAAATGTGCATTATTTTCTCAGTTTTAGACCCATGTAATACAGGTAAATTTTTACATGTTAGGAGACATAATGACAGTAACTTTAATAAAATTTTAATTTAGGATATTCCTTAATTTTAATTTGAGACATTCCTTAATGGGTGTCTAATTTATTCTTGTTGATATTGTCAGTCTCCGGCTTTGGATTGTATTTGACTTTGCTTTTTTTCTTTTGAACAAATATGTCTGCTCTTACCCATGCCCTTTATGCAGTTTTGCCTTATATTTGAAAAGCAAATACAGCTGTTTCCAGCATCCTTAAAGTGCATGCCATATTGATATATCTCTTCTGTAATGTAAATGTGTACTTCAACACTGACAGCTGTGAGAGTTGCCTGCAGATAATGTGATTGGATTTTCTTGGACTTTGGGGAGTTATTTTTGCATCAAACATTCCAACATGCTCTAAGGTCAGGATTAGCACAGCGAGCACTCTTTAGATGTGCTGGAAAAGTTTTGTAAATGTAGCATGGATGAAAATGAACAATTCATTCCACCAAAAATCCCTCACTTAATTATTTTATTTATATATATTTTTGTTTTATTAATTGTATTGTCTTTCATTTTTATTTTGAGATTATTACTTAAACAAAATCTTTGTATTAATTTTGTAGAAGTTTAGTTTTTTTACACGGTCGTAACTTGTGATGTAATTTCCTCCTTCTTCAGTCTGTTCATGGCTGTTATGGAGGAAGGTGAGTTTTCCACAGAGCCTTTGTTGATTTGTGGTCTAAAAGTTGCTGTAGGACATAAAATGCTCTACAAGCTTACAGCTAACATGTTCGTCAGATGTTTATTTCATTTTGTGTATGTAGCTCAGCAAAGAATGGAATACATTTGTTGAAAGTTAAGGCTTACTGTTGTAGCACAAGTGAACGGGCTGACTTTTCTTCCCACACGTGTTGGTGTGTGGTGGTGGTGGGGGGGGGGGGGGTTGCTTATGTGGTTCCTTTGTCATTGGCAGGTGGCTGGGTGTTAATTTCGTGCTACTGAACTGTCTGATTCCATTCTGTGCAGAATAAACATGCCATCAGTTAGGCTGTCCCAGAACTCCTGAGCAGTCGTCATTACATAACGCAGCGTCTTATCGGTGATTTGAATGTTGTGACCTGGCCGCAGCAAGGCTGGTAACATAAACACCACTTGCAGATGACCTTCTTTGCAGGGGTATTATCTAGTTTAAGTTTCTCTATGATCTTCGGAAAATCAAGCCACACTCACAGGCATCAAAAAGCTCTTTTTTCTGTTGCCTTAAAAAAACTATCTTGACAACACATGCTTTATAATAAATGGGACCATTGGCTGAGAAATCTGTGAGAAAAAGAGTTTTACCAACCTATCATAAATCCCTCATTTATCTTTCATTTAGGGGGTTGGGTGTTGTATATTTAAACCTGTAATCAATCATTTCGCTATCTTGTTCTTTCTTTTTTTAGTTTTTCAAATCAATAAGGTATTTCTTTCTAAGTATTATTTTCTTTATACAGTTGAAACCAGGTATTTACATACACTTAATGAAAAAACACACAATCTTTTTCTCACTCTGACATTAAACCAGACTAAACCTTTCCTGTTTTTGGTCAGTTACGGTTACAAAAAATATTTGATGCCATGACTTGGAATGATTGTGACATTTGAGTTACCTGAAGGCACACCTGTGGATGCATGTTAAGGCACACCTTAAACACACTGCTTCCTTATATGACATCATCAGATAATCAAGAAAAAAATAAGAAATAAAAATCTGCCAAAATATCAGGAAGAGATTTGTGGATTTCTAATGCCCGTTTTCTTACTCTATTTGGGTAGGTTTGGGTCGGATCAGTTTAACACAGTTTCCTTCATTTTCCAAGACCACTGAGTACCATGTCAATGGGGACGGGGTCTTTATTAGCAAGGTGATTTATAGAGACACTGCCAAGACTGCTGCTCCATTTATAGCTGTTGTCAGACTCAGAGTGAAAGGAGAGAGAGAGAGAAGGGTCTGGGCAGCAGGACAACAAACATAAAACAATTTAACAGCTGAAGATATTAGTCAGTGTCACTGTGACTACTGACGCCACCCCCTACCCAATCAGTGACTGACGGCCTTCTAATGTGTCGTTTTCAGTGCGACTTTAATTTTAGTACCTACTTGTTTGCGGTTCAGTCACGGTTCCACATAACCGTTACTGATGAAAAAGCCAAAAAAGCAAGCTGACCCAGAGTGAACCGCTCTGAGCTGGTACTAGTGGAAAAGGGTTGGATGCTCTTTATGTTACTTTTTCCAGATGCCTGAATGTGTCATATTGCTTTGTTCAAACAATTGTCCAAAGGGATAAACACTGGGAATGTTCATCCATCATAACGTTCAGGAAAGATACAGGTTCTGTGTCCCAGAGACTAAGGTATTTTGGTGCAATCAAAAGATCTGGAGAAGATGCTAGCTGATGCTGTCAAGAGAAATGAGCCCTGTACCGACAATTGCTGAAAGATCACTCAGTGAAGAAGAAGCCATTACTCCAAAACAACATAAAGGAGGTTTTACAATTTGCAAATGCACTCAGAGGAAATAGTATTAATTTTTGCAAACATGTCTTGAGTTCTGATAAAAAACCATCCATGATGACCACCATTACATTTGGAGAAAAAATGGGTAAGAATAGAAAGTATACTCAAAGTGTTTGACCTAAGTTGCATAGAGTAAAATGCCACTCTACCATCTAGATTTGAAGGAAGTAAGAAACATTCTCTCACTTATCATTTAGCTTATAATTAGGGTTATCCTAATAAAATAAATCTGTCAGATTTAATGCCAGAAAGTGAGAAAAAGATTGTGTTTAAGATAGACTTTATTGATCTCACAATGGAGAAATGAACTTGTTATAGTAGCTCTTAGTAACACACAAGTAGGGGGCAGATAGTTATGAAAACATGTGCAATCAAAGAAGAACAATGTAGATGTGCAAAAACACATTTACCTTTACGTACACAGACCGTTTTTATCAGTGGACATAAATTTAAAAACTGGTTTCAACTGAATGTCTGCAGTTTTTATGGTTTGCATGTTCATTTGTGTATCATTTCATCCGTTTATCATCTGTTAAGACATCTCATGACAGAAGGAAAGCCTAATAGTCACACTTTGTGTCAAACCCTGATCTAAATTTAGCTCCTACTGCAATGCAGGTGACAACCAATAGCCAGCAGCTTTATCTAGCTGTCTTTCTCTCTTTCTCACTCACACACACACACACACACACACACACACACACACACACACACACACACACACACACACACACACACACACACACACACACTAAAAGTCTAGCCACCAGCAGAGAGAAAAGAAAGCATCTGTTGCAAAATGAAAAGGCACTTTAATCTGCCAGTCATCCCCAACCTGCCGGCGATTTCACCTCCCTCGTCTGGCTAATACTTTGAGAAAGGTTAAAGGTTGTAGGGGACATGGGATCACATTTTGCTCCATTTCTTTCAGAGGTAAACTTATTTGCTGCACTCTGTTCTCCAACTGTACACGTTTGTGATAAATTTATGTTTTTTGGAGATCTATTTTAAATTAAGTAAAACTCTTCGAATCCCCTCTCCCTATGTCTCTGCTTCTATCACTGTACCAGACTGGTGGCTGGATATGTACAACTCTGTGTGCCCACAAAACATGTAGAAGTAATAAGATTTGATTAATGCACATTACTGTTTCATATAAATCCATGACTATTTCCTGGGATCTATTAGAAAAGACAGGACTTATTTAAGTGGAGCTTTTGATTGAAGTTCATTTTCTCTCAGCAGCTGGCTTTCCATCTTTCTCTCTCTAGTGTCTCCTATTGTGGCTCTGATCTCTGTCCTCCCGATTTCCGTGAGTCTGTTCTTTAACCCTGCCTGCTCTTCTTTCATTCTGGAGTGCCTCAGTTGATTGGATGTGACATATTATATCCATTCAGTTCCACTTAGATCAGGCTGGTAGTATGAGAGTGAGGGCTTTGACCCTCTGTGAACTAATGGTGAGGGGTGGGTGCGACTGCCATCCACTATGAATCTGAGGTGAAATGTTGCTGTGATGGTTTTAGATCAGAAGCTCATGTCTGTCCTTCTGTGCAATCCCTCAGTTTTCATTCATCAAGAAGCTGAACTTATTTTAGGCAGTTAATTGCACAGCTAATTGCTTTGTCATACCGCTAAAAGAAACTGTTAGAATATAATAGGACATCAGTATGTATTTCAAATCTCTCTATTTAGAGATGTTCATTATTACACCAGCTAAGAAAGATTGATCGTATCAGGATTGTATCTACTAGAAAAGGTAAATTAACTAAAGTTATATAGTCGCTTTACACTACAAGGTTTCCAGAGTTTCTAAAAGTAGAATAGGAGGTATATTTTTTAGCAACCAGGCTCCTCTTCTGGAACCAGCTTCCAGTTTTTTTTTCTCTGAATCAGATGTCCTACCTATGTTTGACATTATGCTTTAAATGTTCTTTTTGATGTAACTTATAGTTGGAGTGTCGTAGGTGACCCTGAGATATCTCTATAGTAATGCTGCCATAGGTTTAGGCTGCTGGAGGACATACTGACTACTCACTCTACTACATTCTCCTACTACTCTCCCTTTATACATTATCTGCAGTTATTGTTGTCATTGCCTTTATGTTCTCTCTCTGGTGTTTCTCTTTATGTAAGTTACATTAGGCCAAACCTTTCTGTGTTTAGCTGTGACACCTTCCTAGAAAGGGCCATCCACTGAGCTATTCCTGCCAATAACTTAATGTTCTTGCTCTAAAGATGATTCATATTGCTCAGTTTTTTATGTTTAACCTTGTCTTTCCTCTAAAGAAACAACTAAAGGAGCTGCTGCTCCCACTTACAAAATGTAAGTTTTTCATCCTGTAGATTTTGCTGCTGGTTTAGAGAATATTTGGTTAGCTGTGTTTCTGTCCTAGATGAAGACATTAATAGAGCAGCCAATTAACTCCATTCACTTTTAACACTAGAAAGTACTACTATAGCAGTGCATCTGTGTTCTTTTTTTCGTTTCTGTTCTGTAATCTCAAACCCCCTGTCAATCAATTATGACAGAGGGCTAAGGGCTGACAGAGGGTTTAAGATTTATTTCCACTGCTCCTCTTCACTGTCACTACATGCTTGCTCAGTATGATGAATTCAAGTCAGACTCAATGTAATTAGATTGCCTCTATAAACTGAATTTTTGAATATTAACTAGGATTGAAGTGTAATATATGTAGCTGAAAATGAATGCATCTTTAGAACTTGAATGATTTGTTTATATAGTTCTGCATAAATCAGATTATTGTATTACAAAGTGCTTTGATGTGACATTTGTTGTAACCTGGGGCTACAGAAATAAACTGAAATAAATCATATTCACCTACTTAACAGTTAGCAAATTAGGGTCCATTGTCCTGCCAAAGGACACAATCTTCTGTCTTGGAGGAAATTACTCTTCTCACTTTCCCACTGCCAGGTACTCCTTGGCAATACTGTCATAGCTAACAAACACCAGAAGAGAAACACCAGACTGAAAAGTAATAGACTTCGAAAATCTTTTCTAACAAGGTGTCATATAAACTTGTTTCCCTAAAGACCACAGCAAAGATTTGTCAGTTATTGGCAATGACTGTCTCAGGGTTAAGAAGTTTATCTAGCAAGTCTGATTTTGGCATTAGTGGCGTTGCTAAACTAGTTAAAGCTGGATAAACACTCAGATTCCTGCTCCAATACAGAAACCTTTCTCACCACAATGTTGTGACAGTTCTTAACCTTTACTAGCTGATATATTCATTTATATTTAACCCCATACAAACATACATCGCCTTACAAGACACACGAGAAAAGCGGTAGACTCAACCAACTTCATTAAATTCTTATCAAAATGTTTAGGTGGGGGGGCCGGCGCTGATGGTGTAGGGGTTAAGCCCATGACCATGTGCAGAGGCTATAGTCCTCGGTGCGGCTGTCCCGGGTTTTAATCCCGGAACCAGCGACTTTTGTTGAATCTCTCCCCCTCCCTTTGCCTCTCTTTCCTGTCTACCTACTATCGAAAAATGAAAAATAAAGGCATCTAGTCCCACCAAAAAACATAAAAAAAAAAAATGTTTAGGTGGGATTGATTCTCAGAAAGTACCTAGTGTTAAAATTTAACCAGTACTGCAAAATGTGTTTAAAATCTAATATGCTTGAATAATTTTAATGGCTAACCATTAATGCCCTTGAAAATCACAGAACACGCAGTGATGGCATCTTTCTATATTGAAATATTTGCTCTTGCTTCAATACATAATTTGCCATTTCTGGTTTTCATGAAGTATTTGACATTTTTTTATACCACAGACAAAAAATACTGTTAACAAACCAAAAGAGAGGACACTAATTGTCTTATTGGACCAATCATGTCTAAGATAAACTCATCTTAAAAAGTTTAAATCCAAATCAAATAATTTCACTGAAAGCAAAGCAGAAGAAAGACAATCAAGATTCTCTTTTCTACAGTTTTTCATGAAAAAATTGACATCCTTACATCAGTGCAGAAAGGATGTTTTTTAGTAGCATTAGATGTTTACAGGCTGGTTAAAAACACAAAAAGCACACAGAGCAATCCTGAAACATGATAGGAAAAACTTAACCTTTTAACCCATCCATTGTCTATGCTCATTCCTTTAAGAGCATTGCAAGAGCTGTGGTCAAGGGCGAGAGGTATAGCCAACACATCACACTTTATAATCTCAATTAAGACTCAACCTATCATGCATGTTTTGTGGGTTTTGGAGGGAACTGGAGTACCTCAAAAAACACATGCATACACCAGGAGAACATGCAAAACCTACTTAGCCCCAGCCACAACTCAAATTCAGGAATCTTGCTGACTGGTATAGTGGTTTGAACATATTATCTAAAGAATATACAGTACAGACCAAAGGTTTGGACACACCTCATTCAAAGAGTTGTCTTTATTTTCATGACTATGAATATTGTAGCTTCACACTGAAGGCATCAAAACTATGAATTAACACATGTGGAATTATATACTGAACAAAAAAGTGTGA
>JAHUTJ010033788.1:0-23790 GCA_036250325.1 Characodon lateralis
GTTGACTTATTTTTGTTAATAAATTCTTGTATTTTAAGAAATTGTGTGAATTCATTCCATGTGTGTGCAGAGTTTTGCTGTTCAATAATGTCAGAGCTTGGCTCACCCTTTTCGATTTTGTCCTAATGCCACCGCCTTACTGGGCTGGTATTCACAGGACAACCCTTAACAGACTGAAATATTATTTGATAAAATATTAAGGTATTAACATTAAAAATTAAATAATATATTCAGATTCATAGTCACAACAATGAGCTCAACAACATTTATCATCAGTGGGTGCATTCAGAATTCAGCTTGTCATCTGCATATAATAGTAACAAAATAAAAACCCATGCTTCTGAATAAAGTTGCCAAAAAGAAGACACAGAGGGACAAGGATCAGCAGAGTAATTGATAATGTGACAAATTTTCAGACATAAAAAGTAGCATTGCCTATTTGTTGAACAATGTAAAAAATTTGCTTAAAAAGGTAATGATTAAAGCTGCCTACTGATGTCTAAATGTGATTGAAAAGTGGTTTGGTTTGGTTTAATCCAATGGTCTAGCCAAGTCTCTCTTTTAGTGTGTTTCTTTATGCTAAATTTGAATTGGACCTTTGAGCTACAAAAGCCAGTTTTGCGACACATTTTCTGGACTTCATACAGATAAACATTGACTGACCTTAAATAGTCAGAAATATGTATATTTCAATGGACATCCAGTATTGGGAGGACAATTCTAAAAGAGTGAAAATGTGGCTTTGTTGGTGTCCACTCTGAGGTAGGAAATTAGTAAGTTTAACAATTGGAGTATCTGTACTATGAAGCATGGATGAAGCCATGGAGTGGTATATTAAAATAAGTTTGAAACTTTACCAGCAGTACAGTGTATGTCCCACTTCTTGCACGAATCTCAGAGGAAGTAAAAAACTTCTAATGAACTGACTGAATGAGGAGCTGATTTGGGTCACAGGGTGTTTGGTATCTCCACAAGACAATGGGTCAGTTCTCCTCCTCCTCCTCCATGTCTTCACTGCTTTGGTTCCTTGAGATTTAAAAGCTGCTTGCATTTCTTCCTCCCCTGCTTTCTGTCGGTTCAGATGGGTCTCATTTTTTATGCCTTGTCAGCTTCCCTTCCCTCATCTTTTTGTTTTTGTCATCTCCTCCTTTCATTTCCTCTCTTCGTTGTCCTCTCTTCATCCACAAATCTCTGTCTCAGGACATAATGTCAGTGTCTCCCAGCTTCTGTGCTGCCTCCTGTGTTGTGTTTTTTCACTGTCCTGTCAGATCCTCTCTGTATGAACCCTCTGATAATTCCTCTTGTTTTTAACCTCTGCTTATGAGTTTAGACTTCTTGTCTGAGATTCTGCTCACTCATGAATATTCAGAGCTGGGTCTACAGAAGAGACACATGCAAAGAGACATTGTTTACGACACTGGGCTTGGGTGTGTTTGGAAAAGATTGACTGCTTCGCAGATGGAGCAACCGCTGTGCCTGCAGCAAACTAAGCAGCAGTGAAGAACTAAGCACAGGTCGGTTCTTCGATCCATGTATTGTCTCAGAGATTCCCAACGAATCTACAGAGGAGACTTTTTTCCATGTGTTAAAGGAAAAGTTGGTTGTAGCAGCAGCTGCTGGGATTAGTTGAAACTTCTCCGACTAACACTGACTTTCCAAACACTAATCACAGGCATAAAAGTCATTTGAATTTGGGGCTTTTTATAATGAATTTGTGTCATTATTTTTCCGGGGTGCCATAACTCCACTGTTTTTCCATTTAGCCAAGGCTCACATTCTCTGCACCCACATTAGGACTCATTATGGTTCCGGTCTGCAGTCTGGGACTATCCCTGGCAGAATAATTAGTGGGTGCTTCAGTCTTGTTACGTGTCTTGTAGTACAGACAGAAAAGTGTAAAAACTGATGCTTTACTGCACTCACATAATCACTTGGTGGACAGAACATGAACCTTTCTCTGCTCACACGGTTACAAAAAAGACAGGAAAAACACTGATAGGCTGGATGAATAAGTCAGCAGTAACTAATGAGGTTGGTTAACTTTTCTTCAGCTTTAAGCTATAAAATCTAAATTCTCTGTCTGTGACTCCTGATTTTACTTCAGCTGGGAGGGTTTTGGAGTTTCTGTGACTGCAGCCATGTGAGGTTGGCAGGCTTTGTCCTGGATATTATGACATGACTGTGTTGTCCATGCCCATAATAGATTATTGTAATAATCGTCAACTAATTTAGTAATTGAATAATCATTAACTGGAGTATACAGACTCTAAAACATACCATTTGCTCAAAGAACAACCCACACAGAGCAATAATTAGGCCAGAATTGTACAATAAATATATGTCTGCAAATATGGTCCATCCAGAACTCCTCAAGTGGCATAGCTTTTGTTTCAAATTCCATAAAATATCTCCTATTAAGCACCTTTTGCTATCCACTTATTAATCAATTAAGCAAAAAAATAGTCAACAGATTATTCAATTAGCAAAATAATCGTTAATTGCAGCTGTAATGGTCACATGCTGAAGCATATCATGAATTTCTTTGGTCCCTCAGCCTAACTAATCAAAATCACACAGTGAGGCTAAAACTACTATAGAAAAGATGATTCGTCTGCAGATGAGTTGCCTTCCAGGTTAACCAGTCAGATTTCAGGGTTTATTTAGTGAGACACAGTAGCAGATTAAATATTTTCATGATTTAATGTAGTAGAAGAAATACTAAAAGAAGAAAGGAGGAGACAGAAATGGTCTTTAAATAATCAAGAATATTGTACTATGCACAGATTGGTTGAGGTGCAAACACACCCTCCATTTCTGCTTCTCTTTTCCAGTGGTTATGGTCAATCTAACAGAGAGAAGTATCCCAATCGTTGTGGTTTTTAGTATAACAATGACCATCAGTGGGTTCTAGATGGACAAACTGTCTACTTTTAAGGCTAGACTTAAAACTTTCCTTTTTGATAAAGCTTATAGTTAGAGTGGCTTAGGTTATCTTCCTTATTTTTTACCTCTGTCTGCTTCCCTCCCTGTTGGATGGAGTACGGGTGAGTAAGGTTTAGCCTAAACTGGCTCAGTTATGGTTGAGGTGCAAACACACCTTCCATTTCTGCTACCTGTATGACCCCCTCTCTTTTCCAATGGTTATGGTCAATCTGACAGAGAGAAGTATCCCAATCATTGTGGTTTTTAGTATGGACAAACTGTCTACTTTTAAGGCTAGACTTAAAACTTTCCTTTTTGATAAAGCTTATAGTTAGAGTGGCTTAGGTTATCCTGAGCTATCTCTGTAGTTATGCTGCTATAGGCTTAGGCTGCTGAAGGACATAATGACCACTTTCACCCTCTTCGCTACATTCTCACACTACTCTCCAATTTTGCATTATTTGCTGTTATTTCAGCTTTTAACTTTATGTTCTCCTTCTTTTCTCTTACCAGAAGCTACACCTGGCCTGACTGTCTACCTGTGACACCTTTCTGGAGAGGGGCATTGTCCGAGCTTCTGCTGGCAACAACTTAATGCTCATCCTCTACCGATGATCCACATGGCCCTGTCTTTCAGTGTTTAACCCTTTCTCTCTCCTAGACATGGCAATTGACTGAGCTTTTACTGTTACTAACTCTATGTGCTCTCTTTCAGACTCTATCCTTGAAAACTGGCTCAGAGTTTATCTGTTCTTTCTTTCTAGGTGAAACGACTAAAGCAGCTACATCCATTAACATTAACTTTTCCTTCTCATAGAAAGTACTCCTGGATCAGTGCTTCTTTGTTCTCTTTGTGTCTCTGCTCTGTTCTCTCAAACCCCCAGTCGGTCGTGGCAGATGGCCGCTCACACCGAGCCTGGTTCTGCTGAAGGTTTCTTCCTGTTAAAAGGGAGTTTTTCCTCTTCACTGCTGCTACATGCATGCTCAGTATGAGGGATTGCTGCAAAGTCAACGCCACTGTCTGTCCACTGTCGCTACATGGCCATCCAGGAGGACTGAATGCTACAAGTCTCTGACTGGATGCAATCTGCTGGGTTTCCTTAGACAGAAAAACTTTTTATCCAATTTGAATAAATAACTGAATCTGACTGCACTGTTCAATGGTTATGATTAATTGGAATGTATGTACCTGACTTTTGNTGTCTGTCCACTGTCGCTACATGGCCATCCAGGAGGACTGAATGCTACAATTCTCTGACTGGATGCAATCTGCTGGGTTTCCTTAGACAGAAAAACTTTTTATCCAATTTGAATAAATAACTGAATCTGACTGCACTGTTCAATGGTTATGATTAATTGGAATGTATGTACCTGACTTTTGTGAAGTGCCTTGAGACGACATGTATTGTGAATTGGCGCTATATAAATAAACTGAACTGAAACTGAATTGAATTGAATGCCATGGGTCATCTAAGGTTATCTTGTCCTGGACCCAGGCAAGGCTGTCAGGTAGCCCACACCTATAGGCATAAAAAAACATCCTAACCTCAAGGGATGAATCAGAGCTTCAGAAATCCTGGAGAACTGATTAAAATCCCTCTGAAACTATGAGGAAGTTTGGCTAATTGGAAGAAAAGTAAACAGACCATGGAGGTGGTTCAGAACTTTTGAGTAGTCACGTACACTACAGTGTCCACCAGATTTATATAGATCTGTCAATATAACATGCAGAAGGTGTAATAAAACCTTGCCATCATTTATCTGCATTCCAGTCTGGTCTCTTTTTCTGTCACCAAGTTTTATTTGCAGCTTCTAGGGAAGTCAGAGTCACGGATACCTGCATTATGTGTTCATTTAAAGTTCCCTGCAGAAAACCCTCCATATCAATCCCAATTTGGGGCCCATTTGTCTCAGGCTGGTGCCAGTTAACAGCCCCTGACTGACACAAAGGAACAGTGCACTACTACATTATCTGAGACAGCGCAGTGCCGCCGAGGTGTAATTTAGAGTCTAATTCACAGCTGTATCTAGAGATTTGGTGTTATACAGGGTTTGACTTTAAGATGGTGTAACATCCACAACCATGTGTAACAACCACCAACAGGAACCCGTACACATGATAAACATGAACCTTTCCTCACGGTCCCATTTATTGTTTCTTAGATCCACAGCGTAAGCTTTCTGTCTTTATTGGATATATTTGTCTGTGACACCAAAGACTTGGAGAGATATTGGTTAAAATATGAAGTCATAATACATCTACGCCCTCAGCTGCATCTCTATCATTTTCTATTTTTCCAGTGTGGATAATAAAATGTGATTAACAACACATACAGTCCCAGTGTAGAAGGGATGAATGGAAAGATCGAAGCTACTTTAACAAGGCCCAAATTAGGATCATATAATTTGTATAATACAGAGCAGATTCGAGGAGAAAACACATTACACAGCAGAATGCAACTGCTACAACTAATACATCTGAAGACTGGAAATTCCTTCTGCAAGAAAATATGTCTCCTCATACATTCATACACTGACTCATTGCTTATGAGGTCTAATCCAATCCTCTCTGTGCCTCTTTGTTTTATTGTCCCTCTGTGTCTCTATCTGTATCTGTGTCTTGGCCAGAGTTTGTTTGTCTCTTTAGCGGTTCTGTTTTTTCCCCTGGCATTCCCTCTTTTGTGTCTTGGCCAGTTTGTGCAGAATGATGTCTTCATTCCAGGCATCTGGATTTCCACTCCAAACCGAAGCCTGTTGTCTCCTTTGCTTGTTGAGACTTTGTTCTCAAGGGTGAATCCCATTCCACCTCTTGCCTCCTACTGCTTAGGCTCAACTCTGTTTCCCAGTGAAAAACTAAGACAGGAGTGTCCCTTTGACCTTTCATTTGTTTTTTCCCTTAAGGTGGCCGAATATTTCTCCATAAAATAGCACATCTGCTGGCAGGCCTTGCATCAATCGCACTCTGGGTGAGCCCTTTCTTCTGCCGACCCTTAACCAATCAAAATGTAGGAAATCACCCTAAAACTTAAAGGGGGATAAAATGCAGTGTTCCTATTTTCAACAGCAGGCAACAGCATGCAGGAGGGCCAGCTCTTTATTGACTGCACATGCATAAAAGCAATAGAAAATTTGTACAAGGGCCAACAAATAGATACTGGTTTTCTTTGACAGAAAGACTACTACCTTATTCATCATTAATTCGCCAGTCTTTTCCCTGAGTATAGCAGACTTTCTAAGTTGGTGCCAAAGTGTCGGGTGAATAGGTTGATGTTCATGGTGAATGTTGTGGGATACCTCCCAGAATGGATATTGCTGTAAGAGAAAAGCATTGGAGTGAGGAGAGATAATTATGTTATTTAACAGCTCAGGAAACTCGCCATAGGTGAATTCATAGGAGTAGGGGATTCCTGGAGGGTTTTCTCTTCCTGCTCTTTACTATGCCAGCAGATACAGAGAAGAATAAAGCAGTGGCAGACCTTTCTACCCACAAATCACAGATTCCCCCGATCGCTTTACATTTGCCTTCCCAGGGGAATGCCGGCTGCTCCAAAGGGTGAGCACTCTTGCTATCTCAGTTTAATGCACACCTTGTATAACATTAGAGCTAAAATTAGTCTACACTTCTTTTTTAGCCTGTGTGCACAGTTTATTACCAGAGCTCCACTAACAGATTTTTCACCTATGATAGCTGATAAAATCTAAAACTCTTGCTTAATTCAGGAATTGATGTCATATATCCTGACTGACAATCCTATCCTGAATGAACTACAGTCTACTATCAATATTCTACTCAAGACATACCTGTTATTGCCACTTCATTGTATTTTTTGCTTGGTTAAGATAAAATAATAATGCCAGTGTGCTGTTAATTAACTAAGACATATTCTCAGGTATTAAAAGCTGTATAAAGATAGTTGGATTGATGCTGTTCTACCAGCTAATTACCAGGGGAAGCTGGAGGCTTAACCCAACAACCTTTGAGGATGAAATATGAAGACGTACGTAAATCTGAAGTGCCTCAAGTGGTCACTTGGGATCGCTTGCAAATGCAATGACAAGTGCTGAGGGTGCAGCCTAGTTTCCAGACGAGGACCAATCCTTTCCATGGCTCTAAGAGAGGGGTGCCCAAAGTACAGCCTGGGGGCCTTTCGTGGCCCTCTGAAAGATTTTTGTGTGGCCCCCATGAGCACAATATGGAAAGTTTGGTTTGCTAACTCAGGCGGCTGATCTAGATACACATTTAAACAAAATATTAAGGTACCATTTTCACTGATGCAAGGTCTTTCAAAAAAGATACAGACAAACACATTTATTCCTTAAAATTGAAAATGTAAGATGTAACACAAAGTATTAATCTTTTATCAACCATGTTTTTGCTTTTAATTTAATCTCATGAGGAATAGACACAAAACACAAGACACAAAACCTCCAGTGACTTGGGCGCACCTACTTTTCTAAGTAAAGCAAGGGTAAGCCATATTCTGCTCTTGTTCTTGCCAAAAATCTTAGAACATGGTTTATTTTTGTTTTTTAACCGTACAAACCTGCGAGACGCTATTTATGTTTCAGATCAACAATGGTTTACAGATCCTGTTTCTACAGAAATCAGACGACGTTGCTTGTTTTATAAAAATATGTTTATGTTTGTAGTTTATTGTTGAGTAGGTAAAAATAAAATAAAATAAAACTTTTGTTTTTAGATAAATATTAAGAAAACCTTTGTTGCCCTTGAATTATTTCAACTTAACACTTTTGGCCCCCATATGGAAAACGTTTGGACACCACTGCTCTAAAAAGTCAAAGATATCAAAGAAAACAACTTTAATCTTTGAAAGAGCACCGTCTAGGCCACGTGCCATGTGAGTCTTATGAGTCTAAGCGCAAGCTGATGTATTTTTCCTTATTTTTATCTAGAAATTTATATCATTACCTTTTCCACCCTATTCTCCAATGAATTCTGCTAACAACGTCTGGTCTGGAAATGTTACATGTAAATAACTGGTATCTCTCTGAGCAAATACATATGGGAACAACTTTTACATCTTAAACTGGATAATATTGCCAAACCACTCCCTTCATTTTTCAAAGATTGGGGGGATGACCTTAAGAAATAGACTCAGATTATTAGCATATTTACTATATCTGTTGTGTCAGCTCCACTGATATGGACAAGAACAGAGTTAAAAACATGTCTAATTCAAAATTGTTTGGTGTTTTCTGTGCTCTTAAATGGCAGAGAGCACATTATTTGTGTATTTGATCATTTAAAAGAGGTATTTTTTGGTTTATGTTGCTTTTATTGAGGATCTCCTCCTTTGAGCCTTTATACACACTTCATAGTCACAATTGAGTGGCCAGCAGAGTGCCTGCATCGTTGCAGGCGCTGCCCCAGTCTGCCTATCACTTACCCACTGTGTTCTACCCCCTTGGCTTGTCAACAAGATCCTGAGATTCTTAGGGTGCTTTCACAACAGAACTGTTTGCTCTGCTTTAAATGGACCAGAGTTCATTTGGAGCAGGTGTGATCTCTATGTGTGGACCAAAAAAGTGAACTCAGGTATGCATGAAAACGTAGGTCTTGCTCAGATCCTTTTAATTACCGAATTACAGGTGACTTTTAAATCCCGTGTAAGCACAGCAGCAGGTTGTAGTCTCTTCCTGTTTGCTGTATTTTCTGTACCTCAGGATTTGTCTCCTGTATACAGAACAACAACAGTACCACTGTGATAGGGCCTCAAACAAGCAGTTGTTTGTTACTGCGTGATGTTCTCCACTGCCGCTTTCAAAAGAGGAGCGTGAAAGTGAACCAACCTGAATGAAGGCGTGAAATATTTCAGTATTCCCTACCTAATTAAACTGATTCCTTCGGGGCTATTCTGGTGCCCTTAACCTCCCGCAATAGTAATTCTGCAGATGGTTATCCCCCTTTTACTGTCTGAGGACCACATCCATAGACTTTAAACGTTTAATCGTCACAGTAGCCGCTTCCAAGCAGCTCCAAAACCATTCAAGTTTGAGGTTCTTGCTCAATGAGGCCACATCATCCACAAAAACCAAGGATGGGGTCCAAAGTCCACACAAACTGGAGAACGCACCTGCCCTGTTGCTGCACTTTGAAACTCTATCAGAAAATTATGAACAGACTTGGAGACAAAGAGGTAACAGTGGCATAGTCCAACACTTGCTGAAGAAAGAAAAAATTGACTTATGACTGGGAAAGCAAGCCAAGCTCTCACTCTAGTTGTACAAGAACCGACAACCTGAAACCTCTCCTAAAGTACTACCAACTCCCACATAACATCATGAGGGCAAAGAAGCTTCAAAGATATAAGATAGTTTTGTAGTAGCAAAAAAGTCATTACCAAAGGGCTGTAAACTTGGATATCCATAAACAATCAACTGAAGGATGAGGCATCTCTCTGGTCCTGTCATGGCTTTGTTGGAGATTTTCATTGGTTCCTAAAGACCTGACCTTCAGATACCAGTCATATGCTAGAGATGATTTTTTGGTTATATGCTTTTTTACTGGTTGACTTTCTTTGTTTTTTAATACTAAGAGTATTTCTAAATCCCAGTTGTTGCAGCCTATTATTACTTTTCAATGCTCTCAGATCGAGGTTGTATCTCAGTATTAATACTTAGGTTTTATCATTGATAAATTTCCAGGCTTTGTTCCCCGCATATCATGGCGCCTTACATTTTATCACTGGTCTTGGAGCCCTTACTCACCTGCTTTGTGTGCATATACATGTTGAATAGACTGCCTTATCCATCACTGGTATAATCTTATTTAATAAGCCATTTTGGGTATACTTCCCCCTTATTTCCTTTCCTTTATTGTTTTCTCAGGAGGTTATTGTCTGCATTTGGATGAGTTCATTTTATTAACTGTACCTAAGGTTTGTACTGCTCATGACATAAAATCCTTACTGTTTGCTGCTCCCTCAGACTGGAATCAACTGCAGAAAGACTTGAAGTTGAAGGAGTTGGACTCTTTGGATTTTTTAAGGCCATTGAACAGTTTGTAAATGAGACATTTGTTTACATATCTTTTGAAAGATATTGAATTTTACTATAGTCCTATCTTTACTTTTATGGGTGTGTTTTTGGTCACTTTCTTTATGTTTTCTTTATTTATCATAACCTATTGTAACTGCTTGGATATTTGTGGTTTTATGATTGGTAATGTCTGTTTATTCCTGCCATTCTTGGCCAAATATCTCTTGAAAGAGAGATTGTTCATCTCAATGAGATCTACCTGTTTAAATAACGGTTATAATAATAGAAAAAATAATTATTTGTATTTATTTATTTATTTAGGTGGAAACAGCCATGTTCAGTCAAAACGCTGGACTGAAAATGAATAAAAAGGCATCCAGCATCCAAAGAAATACTTTTAAATCCTTGCTTTAAAAGATTGAAAGAGAGTCTGGCTCTTTGAAAGGAAAGTAAAAAGCAGTTGAGGTTTGAAACTTTTGCTCTGTGTTTTTTTTTTTTGATGGACACAGACTGTGGTTGCTTTAGCAGTACCTGCACTGAGCAGTTCGGATCTCTGGAGACCAGAGTTTTTTGTGTAAAGGTTCTTGTTTATAACCAGTCAAATCTGACCGCTTGTCATGTTGAGCCAGCCAGTACAAGTGTTCAATGGAGCATATTTGTGTTTTACTTGCTTATTGACGCATGTAGCACCATTGACGTAAGGATGCTGACTGACACAGACTGTGTCAACGCATCTTTAAGCCCTTTTCAAAACTCAGAGGCTGACTCAGTTTGTCTCTTTAAGCCAACATCACTTCTGGGTTTGGTGGTGATGGTGAGGGGCAGGGGCACTCACCCCCCAACACCCAACCCAGCCCAGCCCCATCCCAGGCAATAGGTGGGACCTAAAAATCTCAGATGTGGAAGGAGGGGTCTGAAAAATGGAGTGGGAGGAGAAATGGGAAGGAGAAAGAGGAGGGTTCAGGGAAATGAAATAAAGAGAGAGAGAGAGAGAGAGAGAGTGTGTGTGTGTTTGTGTGTGTGTGTGTGTGTGTATGTGTGTGTGTGTACGCGTGAAGCACACATGCTCAATAATTCACTGTGAACAGGAACACAAATTCACACACATTTACATGCATGCCGGCTCTGTCACACACCTTGACCTTGTGCCACTGCTTCATCTACACATGCACAGCCTCCTTCACACCAGCCTGCAAAGCCTGAGGGTGCCCCATCTATTGACTTTTCTCCACACATTCATGGACCCACTTGCACTCCGACCGGACTGGACCACTGTCAGCCACCGCTGGAGACTCTCAGATGAGAGTAAGGCACAGCTACCTGCAAGATCACTCTACTAACCCCCACCCTCCTCGTCTCATCTCCTCCTCTACATTCATTCATCCCTCGTTCCCCCTGCTGTGAGGCGGTATGCGCGGCTGAAGGACACAGCGCTGCGCTCTGCTCTGAGAGTTGGAGCGCTCGATCGGATAGACGGGGGGATACAAGAGACTGGCTGCTCTTTTTCTTTAACCCCCTCCCTCTTTCTGCGTTCTTTCTCCCTTGTTTTTGAATGTCACCTCTGTCTCTGGGCAGTAGTGGATTCGTCAAGCCTTTGTGTGTCTCCTTTCCTCCTTCTCTCAGAGTGCAAATGATCGGAGGGTTGATGCCAGGAGAGCTGGAGAGAGAGCCTGGAATCAAAGCACGCTCCATTCATCAGAGACCGCGTCCCTTCACAAGCTTGCAGACCTGATAACTCAGCCCGGACAGGACTCCTTCATCTACTTGTCTTGCTCTGACATTGTAACGGATAGAGAAATTTTATTGGTGAAGGACAGAAGGTGTGGGGTTTATATCTGGACGCTGTTGGTTCCATGGTTTGGGACCAGACTGAAGAGGTTAAAGTAAGATAAATTTGATTTATGTTTGGTCTCACAATGTAGCGGATGGTTCAGTGTCCTTTCGGACTTGGTTGAGCTGAACTTGGCCAGAGCCGGGAGTGATCCTGGGGGAATTTCGGGAGGAAAGCGACATGGCTTGTCGGAGCAGAAGATCGGTGACTTCAAACCAACGATGAATTGATTGCTTCACCTTTTTTACCAGTTGTCATCAAATTTATACCAGATTTTGAAGTATCCACTCTTATTTTCTCCCTCTTTTCATATCTTGGATCTGGATCGTCCTGAATCAGACTCCTACGCCTACATCCATTCTGCAGGTTTCCCTCAGTGTTGCTTCATCGCCCTGGGTGAGCAGGCGGTGGGGGTGGCCCGTGGAACCCCTGGACACCTGGGTGCCACCGAGCCACCAAAGGCCGGTGAGGCAGGATAAGGCTTGGCGCTGGGAAGATGGCCGCTCTCGCCAGCTCCCTCATTCGCCAGCGTAGGGAGGTCAAGGACCCCCAAGCAAACCGGCAGATTGCCAGCAAGCGTAAGCCCTGCCCGAAGAGCAACAAGTCACTCTGCCAGAAACAAATCCTCATATTAATATCAAAAGTTCGACTATGTGGCAGTCGAGGGAGAAAAATGGAAAAAAGACCCGGTGAGTTGACTTACTTTTTCTCTTTCTTTGCTGTGCTTTATGGCTAAAAAGGTTTTAAGTCATCGCTTTTCCAGACTGCAGATTAATTCTGAACTGTAAAGCCTCAACAGAGTAGACATGCACAGCCCTTTAATTTCAGACTTCAGAACTTAATCTGAATCTGGAAAACATCCTAACTAATCCTTCTTGACAGCTGTACATAATAACATCAGCAGGAAGTGGAATAAATTCCAGCTTAACGCATACGGTTCTGTTACACTGACCACTGACTGAAACCGGTGTTGTGACTGTAGAGATGACTTTGTCCGGGCACGTGTCGGCACACGAACACATGCTGGTAAATCTGAAGGCACACAGTGAACTTGGCTCTAACCTACAGTGATTCACAGTGCTAAATAAAAACGTCAGGAGATGTCTCATTTTTGATTCTGAAAGCCGGGACTCTGCCTGGACTCCTTTAAAGGCAGCTCAGGCACACTTTTATGTATGTTGGGCTGAAATATGATTATTACAAGCCAATAAAAACAGAAATTTTGCTTTAGTTTTATCTGTTTTCATCTAAGCTTCTGTTTTCTGCTGCTGTATATTTAGGTTTTTCTTGTTGTATGATTAGGTTTGGGGATTTAAAACAATATTAAATTCTAAAAGCTACTGCAGAAACATTACATTAGTTTAGACCGCTGGTGTAGTTTCATATTTTAAATACTGATTATATTTAAGAACCCACATGCCTGTGCATGTTTGTTCTTAAATGCATGCTTTTATTTAAATTTTCTTTCTAAAGCTGTAAACGATACATGCACCCCTGCACCCGAAAATCTGATCAAATCATGTTTGACTACCTTAAACACAAATCTGTTTCATTGACATAATTGACAAATAAATTGGATTTTTTAGGCCAAATTGCAACATAATATTAAGGTAATTTTACAAAAAGAGCCGAGTCTTCGATTAAGATCTAATATTATTCGATCCAAAATTAGTCAAACTAATTTCAATCATATTCTCATTCAGTCCAACAACATTAAGTCCAGCTTGATTTCCAAACAATCTAATTTAAAACAATTAAGAATGCCAATTATTAATAAAAAAAATGTCTAAGCCATTTGAATCTTTCTGGTGATGCAGTCTGCCAACGTGAGCAAGAACATGGTGATGGTAGAGTGGAACATCTCCCTATTAACAGAAAATCAATATCTGCAATTTCTAACACAAAAACTTTAGAATTAAAAAAAAAAATACCTAAATATGCTGATTTATTCTGAAATCAAGCAACTGTGTTTATGTAAAATTTTAAATACAGTAAGAACCTTCTGTGCTTTACGGACTGTATTCAATACTGTGTACTCTGTAGGGGTTGGCATTGTAACCTTACAGAAAGAAGGTCCTGGAGTTTGCTGGTTCTCCTTCTGCATGGTTGTGTTTTATTACTGACTTTTATTACTGCAGTTTCCTTCCGTGGTCCTAAAAAACGTCCATGTTAAGCTAACTGGCTACACCAAATTAGCCTTTAGTTTGTGCTTATTTGTCTGTTTCATTCATTTCTGTGTAAAACCAGAACATAATATCTAGGTATAATATTTTGAAAGTGTTGCTAGTTCTACTTACTTTTTAACGGGAATGTTTTTAAAAACATTTGAAATCCATATTGATGTTGAAGCCTGCTTTGTGTAATGAATGTGGAGTTCCTTAATCAAGCTAGCTTTTTTCTGCCATGTTAAGGTTATATAAAATTGGAAATTGTAAAATTATTCCAATAGAAAACAAGCAATAGATCATTAGAAACACAAGCTGTTCTCACAACATTTATTTTGTGTTTTTATTTGTTGATAATGATTTGTTGTTTCAGGCTGTTCATACTTGTGTCAATATTTCTTGGAATTTCATCTTGTTTTTTTATTAAATACAATCAGATATGCTTTTTTCCCAATAGTATGAAAAAATCTGTAAAAAATAAAGACATTAAGAATAATGCATCATCAAGTCATATAGGCAGACGACAACTAACAGACATTATTAAATACAGTAGGTGTCACGGTTTGAGTACACTGAGGGCCGTTTTGAGGGCCGTTTTGGCAACGAGACATCGGCAGACGAATGGTGGATGCATATATTTTAATGAAAGGAATGATGAATTCACAGACATAAAGGAAACATAGAAACCATGGAGATAGCAATGGAGAACCCAACAATAAAGGGAGAGAAAACAGGAACTTAAATACAACTAAGGTGAAAAGAACTACATGGAAAACAGGTGAGTGCAATTAACAAAACAAACTGGTGTGGATCATGACATAACCCCTCCCTCGAGGGTGAATACCAGACGTCTCCATGAGTCCAAAAAATATATATATAAGACAAAAAAAAAAAAGCCGAACTAGGGTGGGCGGATGGGGACTCATATGAAGGGCAAGGAAACCAAGCAAAACCCAAAGTTCTGGAGGATGACCTGGAGGCTGGCAGTGCCAATGCAGGAACCTTAAAGGCAGGCAAAATAAGTGCATGGAGAACCCACGGAGAACCTTGCCAGGAGGTCAGCCAAGAGGCTCTGGAGACTGGAACACATGGCGAAGCTCTGGGAACTGGGACCCATGGAGGAGCTCCAAGACCCATGGAGGAGCTCAGAAAACTGGGTTCCACGAAGGAGCACAGAAGACTGGAACCCACAGAGGAGCTCTGGAGCAGGAACACAAGGCGGGGCCATCTGGACACCCATGTCAGAGATCTCAGAAAGAGACACACGAGGTGGCAGCAACAGCTTGAGGTGAGTAGTTTGCACTGCTGCTCTGAGGCAGCATGGAGCATGGAGACAGTTTGCTGCAGGCTCTGGGGCTCGCAGGCAGCGAGAAGCAGGCTCAGGGACCTTGCAGTGGCATTGAAGCAGGCTCTGGGACAGCAAAAGAAAAATCTGTCTCAGTCACTGACTGCAAATCCAAATGAGCAGGATGGGTCCCAAAAAGGCCACGCTGGAGCCGGAGAGCAGGTTGGGGGGTGTGCCTCGTAGAGGAAGTGCGAGGCATCGGACTCAGAGGCTGCTTGCGTGGTATGCGTTTAATTCCAGAAGCATGGTGGATAGATATTTATTAATGAAAGGAATGTTGAACTTACAAACATGACGGAAACACAGGAACTGTTTTCTTGAGACGGTTCTTGAGACAATATTTTAGTGGTGTTATCCTTTGGGTCTAACTTAGTTTCTTGTGACTTTGTTTCTGTGAATTAAGTTCGTTTGGCTTATAATTTGTGTATTTTCTGCTCTCATCATAAAAGAAACCTTTAGTTATGATGCCATACTTAGACACAGAGGAGGCCCAGACCCTGTCTGAAAGCATGGAAACAGATTTTCATGTTGTTGCCTATTTCATGTTTTAACATGAGCCATGAGCTCTCTTCAACTCGTGAGTGTGAGGTGACTGCTGCTCCTTCTTCTACCTGACTGCATTTTCACAATCTGTGTGTGTGTCCCCTTCCACCTTGTACAAGTGCAGCTGTGTGTGAGTGTGTTGCGATATTTATTACCAGAGTGTGCCAAGTTCATCATTATAATTATGCAGGGAACCTCTAACACGGAAGCAGCAGCTGCCATAGAGGCAGTCGCTCTCTTATTGTAATTATGGTAGTAAAATTTGTTGGACAGGCCACGGCAGTGAGGGCTCTTTGAGAAAAGGCCACACGTGCATAATACCTATTGTTTGGACTAATTTACACTCTAATAGCATCACTGCTTCTTATGGATTCTGTTGAAACTGGACTGCAGGTGGCTGGATTTATAATAGGCCTATTTATCTTTAAAAATGCATGGACAACTGAGTCTGCAACCCTGTGTGTAAATTACAGAGCGAGCATTGAGAGTGAGAGCATTTATCTTCATCCTTACCTTGAGGTTTGCGAGTATTTAGCATACAGTGCTGCGAAAAATTTTGGCCCTCTTACAGATTTCTTTTATTTTTGCCTCTATGTCACTCTTAAATCTTTCAAATCATGAAACAAATTTTAAAATCAGCCAAAAGCAGCCGAGAGTAAATTAAAAATGCAGTTTTAAAATGATGAGTTCCTTCATTAACCAAAAACCTTATCCAATGTGAAAATATATCTTTCCACTTTTTAAATCATAAATTAACTGTGATTGATCGCATTTTTGGAGAGCTGATTTAAATTTCCCTATCCACACATCATGCATGACCAGTAAAATCAGAAAGTCACTCAAACTGGCAACATTAGGATAAAGATCTCAGAAAGCAACAAATCATGACCCAGTCTTAAGAAATTCAAGAACAAATTCAATAAAAAACTAAGCCACTGGCATTTATCTGTCTGAAAACGGTCACATAGGCACTCCTAAAGCTATGGGCCTCCGTGAACCACAGGGAAAGCTATTATTCACAAATGAAAAAAAACATGGAATAGTGATGAACCATCCCAGGAGTCACCAGCCTCCCAAAACTAATCCTAGAGTGCATCTACATCTCATCCAGGAGGTTCTGAAGAACTACAAATCACGTCCAAACCACTGCAGGCCTGGCTTCAGTTTTCACATAAAAAAAAAGACTGTTCAAAAACTGGCGTCCATGGGAGATTTTGAAGGCCAAAACGACAGCTGACCAAAAAGAACACAAAGGCTCTTTGTCAAAAAAAGACATCTTGACGATCCTCAAGACGTACACAAGATTCTGTCGACTGACGAGGGAAAGTGTACCTTTTTAGAAGGTGTGGGTCCAATTACGTATAGATGGTGTAAAACTAAGAGCATTTTAGAAAAACAAAATCACACTGACAATCAAAGATGATGGTGCAAGTGTTATGGATTGTAGCTGCATTTCTGTTCCAGGACTTGGGCAATTCACTGCAACTGATGGAACCATGAATCCTGCTCTCTACCAGGAAGTCCTGAAGGAGAAGGTCCTCAGTCTTAGTTGAGTTACGCAGCAGAACAATTATCTAAAGCCCCACAGCAAGTCCACCCCTGAATGGTAAAATGAACATTTTGGAGTGGCCTAGTCAAACTCTGGAAATAAATCTGATTGAGATGCTGTGGCATGACCTTATCAGGCCATTCATGCTTCAAATCCTCTAATGGATTTAAATCCTTAATTCCACAAAGAAAAGTTATCCAAAATTCCAGTAGAAAAGACTCATAACCAGGTTTTACACTTGTTAGTTTAGGTTGTAATTATTTTTTCACATAGTACTAGGTTTTATCGGTTAGCTTTAGTTGCTTAATCAATTAAATGAAAGCATAATATAAAAACTGCATTTTGTATGTGCTCAGGTCATCTTTGTCTGGTATTTAAATTTGTATGATGATCTGAAACCTTTTAAGCATGACAAAAAAGCAAAACAAACTAATAATAGGGAAATACTTTTTCACACCCCTATATGTAGGGCACTCCTGACCCCTGGCCATGAATAAGTGTGTATATGAGTGTTAATTCTGTTCATCTGTGAGTTTCTTCCTCTCTCGCTGAGCTTCATCCTGAGGCCACGGTTGACCTTTGGCCAAGAATAATCGACTAAAATATTACTAAACCATGCCCTCCTCCTCCTCCTCCTCCTCTTCTTCTTTCTGCTGGCAGAACGTCAGAGTGGCCTGCTTACAGTTTGCCATCACGTTGTTTCTAACTGGCTTCCATTGTTTCTACAGATAGATTATTCTTCATCAAGAAACTTTTAGTGATATTCTTTTTTTATTTTTTGAATACTGTATTCGATTAAATTTTCATTTAACAACACTGTGGCTGAACTGAGAAAACCATTTGCTACATACTGGATATATCAGTCTGAACAGTTTAGAGTGTTATATTTGCCATTTTTTTATCCTTCAAATATTTGTAGCAGCAGTCCTATATGGTGGACCCACACTGCTCTGAATCAGCAGAATTTATCATATGCGGCCTTCATCAGGAAGGTAAAATATTTTGCAACTAATCGCTGTATGAATTGTTCTGCATGGGGTTGTTTTCCCAAAGGAAGGGGTACCCGAGATTTCCAGACACACTAATGTGAAAATTCAATGCATGCTTTCGCAATTTTACTGAATACAGAATACGTTTCCAAGTTTCTGTGTAATAATAAATTTAGGGCTGATTTTATTAAACTATTTTTGAGAACATAAACATGTTTACTCTAGGGGGCAAAAATTGAAAATATGTGGAAAAGTGTTGCTGGCTAACCAAATTAATTAAAGTCTTGATCTGCAACTGAGCAAAACTTGTTATATAATATAAATAGTTTTAACACCGAATCTAGTTGCAGAGCATCCATCCCTCTATCTATCCAGTCTCCACTTAGCCAGGCTTAGGTAGGGGCAACCAACCTCTCCAACTCAGGTGTGAACGGATATAATATTCCACCAACAAATTTTCTCCCAGTGGGACATGACTTTGACTGTCCACTAGGTTTACTCCGTCTTAACATTAGCTTGAGCCTGAGTAGCTGTTTGCCAGGCTAAAAGAAGCAGTTACCTTGACTCAAGAAAACTGTAACCTGGACTCTGAGAAGCCATTAGCTTTGCACTGGGTTTCTTTTAGCTCTACTCAGTGAACTCTGATTGTCTGTTAGCTTGACTCTAAGTAGCTGCTAGCTTGAGGTGACCAGACTACTGAAATCACATCCGGGGACATTTCCAGCTTGGAGATTAAAGGAATTGAATGTTATCAAGATATAGTGAAAACATTGGTACAGTTACGGTTTCATTTATTTAAAAATACTTTTTCATAATTAAACAATAAAAATAAAGTGTGACAGCAGGAAAATGTCTATTCACACTTTTAGCATTTACTCTGTCAGAATAACAAAATGAATAAAATAATAGCTGTAGTAATGTTTGTTTTCTTTCCTCTTCTCCTTTTTCCTCTCTGCTCTTCTATCAGTCTTTCACTATTTAAAAACAGACATAATATAATCACGATCCCTTTCAAAAATATTAGAATGTATAACATACTGAAAAATTACAGTTTAACAAATACAATAAGATTTTTGTTCTAGATTCCCTGTAGAAGTGGGTATTTTAGAGAGTAATCCTAACCTTATCAATTCTTTATTATTGTTTATTACTATTAAAACCTTGACCAATTTCTTCAGCTGACGAAATGCCAAAATTGCTATATTTAACAAAGAAACACAACTATTTTTACTTGGAGCTCCAAGCAGATACAACAGCAGAAATGCACATTTAACCAGGTGATTATCTCTCATTTCTCACCACTCTCTTTTAAAGCAGTTTTTGCCTTATTCAGTTTCCCTGTTACTGACTGCTTTATTTTTTGAGAGGAACTTTCATTTGTCTAAACCGAGTAGACTGTGTTCCCATACCACAACAATAAATTAACAAATCAACTAATACCTAGCTGTGAAAATATAAACTAAATGTCACCAATCACTTCTAAAACATCTTAATTTGAACGAACGCTTGTTGACTTTGTAGCTCCACTTTCCCAAATCAGACAGCTACTCCTGTAGCACTTCTCCCACTCTCCCTCCCTCAGCTGCAGCTACTCCCTGTGCTCTCGTCTTGCCTTTGTTGTTCTGTCCGTCCATAAAAGGGGTTTTGCTTTGGTGTATGTATACCACTAAACCTAGTTCATGCATATTCAACACATACCAAACGTTGTACAGGTAGCCATTTGCCTCCAAATAGTGGTCAGAATTATGCCCAAATATGTCTAATTTTGCTAATTTGCACACTAAATTGAATATACTATTTTTAAATAAATTATCTCTACTTTATTCAGCCTCTGCTTTACAAACACAACAAAAATGTTTTTGTATGAAATCAGTAAGGGATTAAACCATGCTAGTGAGGTCTGCAGTCCTTTAGGTGTTTTTGGTTCCTTTGTGACCTCCTGGATAAGTTGTTGATGCGCTCCTGGAGTAATTTTGGTCAGCCAGCCACTTCTAGAGATTCATAACTGTTCCACTTGTTTTAGTTTCTAATAAATGGCAGTTATAGAGTGATACACCGAAAAATTTCTGCATGCTTTTATTTTCAGTAGGTTAGTAAATTCAACCAGGTAGTTGCAGCTTCTCTACAGTGCTGCTGCCAGACTCCTGACCAACACCAGGACACTGGATCATTACTCACTGTTCTTGGGACCAGAACAAATCAAGGGGAAGCAGTATTTGGTTTCTATGCTCATCAGTTCTGTAATAAACACCCTGAAAACTTGAGATGTGCAAAAGCTGCTAAAACCAATGAATGACTGAAACCACGATTGTTTACTGCAGCTTTTGATCAAAGAGTACTTTGATTTTAGTTAGCCTGGTGTATAAATTGTGATGTAAATTAACTCTCCTTTGCTTGATTAATGTCAGTTACTTAGTTTTTTATCTGTTGTTGAATTTATTTTGATTAGGGCATGATGTGCTGCTATGTGAGATCCTACTTCGCGTTGTCATACAGGTTAATCAGGCCTGGGTGGGTCTTGTATAATACAGGATTATTGACAGGTAATTTATGATTTATATATAGACACTAAGTGTGTCAGCACATATGTTTCCAGTTTACAAATCTGTTCTCTCCATTTTCAGCCTGCACCTTCCACTGTGTGTAGATGTTATCATGCATCTAACGCTGTCTGTTACTGCGCCATTACATTGTGACTGGATTGTTCAGACTCTCTTTGTGCTGCTGAAGGCCATTTGAAGCTATTGTAGGAGAGGAGGTGATAAAAAAGGCAAATGCATGTGTGTTTGGATGAAAGCTTGCGTGTGTGTTTCCTCAAACAGTTGTTGCCTCCATGTGGCAGTGGTGACAAATTTGTGTGTCCCTTTTTGACCCTTTGGTTCTTTCTTATACGGCTACACCCCCCCCACCCCACCCCATCCTGTGTTACCCTCTAACCTCCACAAACACACACAAGCACCATCTAACCTAACCCATACTAATGATGCTCCAGCACTCCAGCACTACGGCCCACTCAGCTTATAACAAGGTCATCTCGCCCTGTACAAACACACACACACACACACACACACACACACACACACACACTAACCAGGTATCAAGGATCGCAGCGATACAAAACACACCTACGCAAATTTACAAAAACTAATAAATCAGCCGACACAAACACAAACAAATGATGAGATTTTGTGATAATTGAGAAAGAGAGTGTAGGTGAGAGATAATTTCACACTAGCTGTGTGTGCCTGATTTAATCTAATGAGGATGTTAAGCTGCCTATTGGATATCAAACAGAAATAGCTCAGGCTGTCCTTTGAGTGGTTGCCGAAGCGCCTGTTAACAGGGTGGAATAACACTCGGAGTTGTTGTTGATGCGGTGCAGGGGTCTGTCCTGCTGCTGCAAATTAGTTTGTGTGTGTGCAAGATTGTGGGAGAAGAGCAGCGGACAACAGGGCAATGAAGTGCACACACACTTCAGGCAGACTCTCCGTTTTGTGTGTGTGCGTTTAAAGCTCATTGTGTCATGATTCATCACACCACATCGGCTCCTCTCATTAACACATACTGATTTATCAATAATGTGCAGCAGCGTTTGGAGAGCACACACTGAATAGGACAAATTTACTGCCTCATCACTGGGCGGACACTGTGGACAATCCACACTTAGCGAGGACTGTTTTATCTGCTCACATCCTCCCTCCTCCTTGCTTTCAATCCATCAACTCACTCTTCTCTAAGTCTAACCTCCCTTTTTTCCCTCCTCACCATAGCCTTGATCCCCCTCTGCCCCTCCACACCCTCCACACTTATCATCTCAAGGACATCTAGACTCTTATAACTGTCTCTCCCAGGGTCTCTCTGCACTCGCCGCATTTCCCCACCGTGCCTAATCATCTTGTCTTTGGTCCAGCCCAGCAGTCACTGGATGTTACAATAACAGAGATGATGCCATGTCAGTTAATTGTGGTTTTAATTGTCAACGAAGTTAGGAAAATTTTATGTGGATCTGATAAGTTGTGCATTTAACAACTTATTTGCAGCAGAAAGGTTTTAAATTGGAGTGTAACTGCATCCAGAGAGCATATTTTGGAACATTTATGATTTCTGCGTTCATTGGTAAAACTATAATCTATTTGAATTCCTATATTTGCAATGCATTACAAATGTTCCACCTGCAGTGTTCAGCTGACATTGTGAGCCGAGTCAGCAACTTAAACTCAACTTGCACTCAAGTCACGATTTTGGCCTCTCTTCTAAAGACTTCGCCCGGATGAAAGTTAGCTAATAAGTATAGTATAGTATTATTAATAGTGTCCTCTGTGAGTTAGTGTATGTCAGTGACTGTTTGTTAGGGTAACATGAAGCACAGTACACATCGATAGCTTCCAAGTTTGTCTACTTTTAATTATATCTAATGCTGGGCAGCATTTACAGTAATTAATCTACCAACCACTGTAGCTAAAGATCAATCCCTGACAGAGCTGTGTATATTAGGTGTGCGTTTAATGTATTAACGTGGATCACTATTGAACTGTGGGCTATTAATTGTTTATAACAATCTCTTCATGTTTGCTGAACCTTCATGAAAATGACCACATGATATCTATGAAACTGTCATTTCAGAACAAAAAGTAACTTGCCTCAGACTGCTTATTCTCTCACTGTTAATCTGGCATCATAAAAAAGACCTCCCGGGTTCTTCAAAATAAAAGCACTTCCTATTTGTTTTATTCAGACATGTAACACTGAAAGGTAGCCTAACTCTTTCCACATTTTTTCTTTGAACATAATAATTTCTTTTGTATTTTTAGAGAGGTAAATATTTTGCCTTAATAATTTCCAAAATAAAAGCAGGATTAATTATTTTCTGCATGTTAAACTGAATGTTTTGAAAAGATAAAGATGTTAAATGTGTTGAATGCTAAGAATGACTATTTGATTCCACTATTTGATTATTGTGTGCAGTGTTTTAGGCAGACTATATTGCATGCATCCAATTTGATGTAGTACACAATGTTGACTTAAGACTTGAGACTTTACTTGGACTTGCCCTTCAAACATTTAAGACTTTGCCTAAATCTGCACCTTCAAGACTTGAGATATTACTCAAACTTGCCCCTTAAGGACTTAAGACTTGACTTGCATCTGTGCCTCAAGTACTTGAGACTTGACTTGGAAAGTAACAAACTTTAAAGAATCTGTTCCACTTTTGATTTCCTCATTATCACAGAAAAACACAATGGAGGGCAATAATTTTGTTTCTGCACCTTCACAAATTGATTCTCTTATTCATAGTGTTTCTTCATCATTGCGTAGTGCATTAGACAATACAGCCCCCTTGAAAAAGAAGGTAATTATTCATAGGAGACTAGCTCCCTGGTTTAATTCAGAGCTGCGTACTTTAAAGCACAATGTTAGAAAATTGGAGAGAAAATGGTGCTCTACAC
>JAHUTJ010033789.1:0-23777 GCA_036250325.1 Characodon lateralis
ACCACTCCTTTATTGAGTGTGTCTTGCTAATCGCCAAAGATTTCCCCTTGTTGTCTATTCCATTTGCACAACAGCATGTGAAATTGATTGTCAATCAGTGTTGCTTCCTAAGTGGACAGTTTGATTTTACAGTAGTTTGATTTACTTGGAGTTATATGTGTGTATATGTGTGTGTATATGTATGTATTAATCTGTAAACTGAACGTTTAGCCAGGCATTTAGAAGGTTGAACTTGCACAATACTGATCTGTCACATTTGTTAGAAGAAGTTTAAAATAGATGTGATAGATTTCTATATTGTGCATTATGGTTTTTGAGGGAATTTCTATTGACATTATGCTTCTGCTCAAAAAATCAATTACCAGTGCTCAGGATTGAAGATAACTGTCACTATTAGTTTGATTATTTGAGTCAGGAACAAATAAAAGGTTATCTGAGCAGATGGAATGACATTTCAGTTGGAAAAATACACAAATTAGAAAACAAAATGTCATCAGCCTGCTTTTTATGCCCTTTTTATCACCAAGTGGCAATTTCTACCCAATGTCCAATTACTCTGAATAGAAAATATAATTCATATTTTAATACAGTTCTACACATATTCTTATGAATCTTTTAATGTATTCCTGTTAGAATTCCTGTCAAAAGGTATATTAACATTATACAGACAGACTTTAAAGCAATGGCAAATTATTTGGAAATGTTCAGTCAAATCACAAAATGCTGTAAATGTATGAAATAAAAAAGTCACAGGATGAGAAAACTGAACTGATATCATTATAATTACACCAACCATAAGATTACATCATCATAATCATCATCATTAAAGTTTCATGCTCATTGATGAACACTGTTGTCTTTATAATAGACAAACTGCAGCTCCTTTTTGTCTTTGTCTTACCTGAGGTCAGGTAAGTACCTATGAGGTTAGATGCAGGACTTGAGTTTGCTTTTACATGAACAGATACTATAGTATTTATATTTAAATCAAATTCTAAACTTCATTTTAAAATCAGTTTAATAAGCTGAAATGTTCTGCTTCTATATCTTTGGAATATATGCTGTCTTTTATACCGTCTTTTAATACTCTTTTGGCTCCTTTTATGTTTTTTGTTGTATTATGTATTGTTTTTACCTTTTGAATTATTATTTGTTGTTTTTGTGTGCAGCATTTGGCAGTTGTTTTTAAATGTGGTATATAAATTTGGTTTGTTTATTTTTGCAGAGTTGACCTGCCAAGGCAGACAGTCTTTGCCACATTTAACATTTTAGAAAAATCATCAGTTTAGCACCCATTTTTTCATTCAAATTTCTGTCTTACAAAAATGGAGGCAAAGTGACATTTGGCAAATCTTTTACTAACAATTTTGTGATAACAAAGACTAAATGACAATATTTTCTTTAATTATGAAAACAGATTGCAAAATATTTTAAGAAGTATTTAAACGTGTTTAAAATATTCTTTAATTCACTTTTATTAATGTTATTAATTAATTTCTTCTGTTTGGTTTCTCTAATGTCTCAGTGAAGCATGAATTCATTATTGAGTCTCACAAGCAACATGACTTCCCCTTATCAGGTTTGGTGGCACATTGAAAGGAATATTACTGAAATGTTTGATGTGGCTATTTTTGACTTCATCATTATTATTAGTAGTAGTAGTAGGAGTAGTAGTAATAGTATTTCTTACAAAGAGATTTTTCCCAAGGTAGCCTTAAAGTGAAGGTGCTGTAACAACACTGTTTTATGAAATTGAGTTTAGTTTTTCTTGTATTTTATGCTAATGTCTGTAAAAGCTTGAAGGATAATAAATAATGGCATTAAATGTGACAGATTTGCATCTTTCTGTAATTAATCTGACTTGTTTCATTTTTTCTCTGTTCAGCCTGTGCACCTTAGAGATAATTTCACCACAGCTTTTGTCAAGAACCTGACTGTTGTTCTGGTCTGGCTCGTACTCACTTATATCAACAGCACTTTGGTTGCCACATTCTTTAGACACCAGGTATACACATACACACGTCTAAAAGCTCAAAACAACAACCAATGAATACCTGCTTTTTACAAACTGTATTTGCTGAATATATTAACAAAGTATTTGTCTATAGACTTTAGATAGAAAGAACAATCGAATGTTATGAAACCTGTGAAATATGAATTATTGCTTTATTTTCATGCAAAAAATGTGTTGAGGTTAAATGGTGATCTTGTAGAAGAAACTGATTTTGTTAAACCAGAGTAGGAATGAAAAGACATGAAACAATTAATATTTCTTGATATGTTGCCATTTTGTCATGTTATAAATTCAAACTTAGGTGTATTTTATTGGGATTTTATATGATAGACCAACACAAAGTAACACATAATTGTGAAGTTGAAGAAAAATATGTTTTAGATTTTTGTACTTATACTCATGGTCTGCAGACTTGCGGGGGCAGCAGTCTAAACAGAGCCGCTCAAATTTTCATCTCCCCAGACACCTCTTCCAGCTCCCCCATAGGTGGCCTAGGAGGTCTCCTTCTCCCAATAGAAAGTGCCAGGAACAACTTCCAAGGGAGGTGTCCAGGAGGCATCCGAAACAGATGCCCAAGGCACCTCAGCTGACTCCTCTCGATGTAGAGGAGCAGCGGCTCCAATCCGAGCTCCTCGCCCTGTCTCTAAAGGAGTACGTGGCCACCCTGAGGAGGAAGCTCATTTCAGATGCTTGTATCTGGAATCTTGTTCTAACGGTCATGACGCAAAGTTAATGCCCGTGAGGGTAGGAAAGTAGCCCGACCAGTAAATTGAGAGCTTTGCCTTTTGGCAAACCTCTCTCTTCACCACAACGGTCCAGCGGATTTCTGCCATGGCCGCACCAATAATATCTGTTCATCTCCATTCTCACCTCACTCATGAACAAGACCCCAAGATATTTGAACTCCTCCACTTGAGGCAGGAACTTCCCTCCAACCTGTAGAAGGTAAGCCAGGGTTTCCAGTCGAGAATCATGGCATTGGATTTTTAGCTTTGTACCTGGCTGCAAACCGTCACAGTGCATGCTATAGGTGATAGCTAGAGGGGCCCACTGGATAGGAAATCCACTGGTCCCTAAACAAGACCCTCTCCGGCCCTTAGCTGTGTCCTGCCCATGAATGTCATGAGTAGTACCGGTGACAAAGGGCAGCCCTACCATAGTTCTACATGACCCAGGAACAGGTCTGACTTAATGTTCCAAGTAAAAATCTGCTAAATGTGACTGGAGATTTTTGCCAGCTATTCTATGCAAAATAGCTGAAGCTCAGTAAAATTATGTGGAGTATCTGTTCCAATCAAAATTCAGGTCTTGCCACAAATACTGAATTGCATTAAGCTCTGGACTTTGACTGGGTCTTTTTTAAACATGAATAAGGTCTGATCTAGACCATTCCATTGCAGTCTGTTTGTATGTTTAGGACCATCTTTTCGTAATCTCTGACCAGTTTATTTGTAACTAATGAGGAAAAGTATAAGGTGTATCCAAGTAAAAAGGGCTGAATGCATATGTACAGTAAAATATTAAGATTGTTATTTGCTGAATATTTTTGAAGACTGATCAAATAGATCTTTTGGGTGGCATTTCAAAAACTACAGATTCTGATTATCCTCATCTGTTTGCCTGCATGTTGATACTGAGGTTGATACTGAGATAATAAGGCAATTCATAATTAATTGTTAACCTACTTTTAAAACAATAGCCGGTGATTTATTCATGCATGACTGCAAATTAAAGGCCTTCTCTTCTTGCTTGTCTTCCGACAGACATTCCATGAAGATCCTCGTTACATCCTTTTCATCCACATGGTGATCAATGACAGCATTCAGCTGACTGTGACCATCATGCTTTTCATCCTTAGCTACATTTTCTACAAGATCAATGTCTCTTTCTGCTGCTTTTTCATCCTGGTGGCAGTATTCACCACCAGAAACACCCCAGTTAATTTGGCCGGCATGGCCATAGAGCGCTACATTGCCATTTGCAAACCTTTGCGGTACACTCAAATCTGCACAGTGAGGAGGACTTACATAGTCATCGGATTGATTTGGTTTATAATTGTGGCCCCAGATATTATGGATCTGTTTATAACCCTGGCAACTGAGCCTTTAAGCTTCTTTCGTGAGTCTGTGTTCTGTTTGCGCCAGAATGTGTTCAAAGATCCCATCCTGGCTCAGAAAAGAAACAGCTTTGATATCATCTATTTCTCCTGCGTGTTTCTTACTCTGGTCTTTACCTACGTCAAGATCATGTTTGCAGCCAGGGCCCTCTCAACAGTTAACACGTCAGCTCAGAAAGCCAGAAACACCATCCTCCTTCACGGTATCCAGCTGTCCATGTGCCTGCTCTCCTACATCTCCCCAAGTGTGGAGATTGTTCTACAGATCATTTTTCCGGGTCGAATTCTTGAAATCAGATATGCAAACTACCTAATAGTCTACATTCTGCCTCGGTTCCTGAGCCCAATAATCTACGGTGTCAGAGACAAGAAGTTCAGGACGTATCTCAGGATGTATCTGCTGACCTGCAGCTGCAAGTACACAGTAAAGCCAGTGGATCCGCTGAACAAAGACAGAATATGAAAATGTTTTTTTACAAAAATTAAATAGATGTTTGGACTTTTGTGGATATAATCTTTAATTACATCTGACAGGAAAATAAACTTTTCTTTTAAATTTTAAGAAAACAAATGTAAACATTTATTTAAAAATTAGTAGTTAGTTGATTAAAACATTTTCTATAAAGACAACCCTGAAAAAACCAAACCTGGGGACTTTTTAAAGAGATAGACATTTTTCACTCTAGTAAAATATATCATATGTAGCTAAAACCAAAAGCTTACAGACACTGCAATAAAAGATACATAGCCTTTTTATCACTGCTGAAATAAGAATAAAATTTGTTTTAGGTCAGGTAAAACAAAATACAATAATTGATATTTGTTGTTTAACTGTTGATGAACCTTCTTGAACACTTTTGTGATAAATTACAGCGGAGGCTGCAGTTCTGGTTTTCTCATCTAAGCATGAACACACTTCTAAACCTTGTAGAATATATTTACAGAATAGTTAAAGATGCTATTGCTGGCAACGGTGGGTCCATCAACATATTGGACCTGGTAGATTAATACTTTGGCAGTATAGTGTATTTCTGCATGTTCATTACAGGAAACTACAGTTAACCTGTTACATCATAGCCTATATAACTGAGTAATACTGACTCAGAGGCCAAAACATCTATCAAGTTATTTATAAATGGGCAAGAGGAGGTTTCTGACTACCTCACAAAGTGAGTGCTCTGTCTTCAATTTATAATCTGTGAGTATATGACTTTATGTTTTATTGAATGTCAGAGCTTTAGGATACAGCTGATTTTAAGGGTACTCATAAAATCATTTCTCTGTTCTTCCTTAAAGTTTCTTAAGCTTGTCTTGTAAGTTACACTGTATTTGTCTGTAAAGATTTCCAGTCAAGGTGATTTAAGAGCAGAAATTATTGTTTTTGGGTAAATATTAAAATAGTACTATTTTATGTTCATTTTGTGTATCCCTGCAGCACAGTTACATTATGTTTTGTGTTTTCTAAAACAGTTCTTCTTTAGTCTCCAACAAGAGTTTTAAGTCTCTAATTAAGGTACACATAATTTATTTTATGAATCTTAAATATTTTTGTGAAAGTAAACTGTTAATTAAAGATTCTTGTATGACAACATTATTTATGAAGTATAACTTTATAACAGAATTAGTTTATAAAAACTGATTTGTCAATGTGTTGTTCTAATTCCTTTTACATCATTAACCCTCTAATGTACCAGGAATCCTCTCACCCAAAGCTTTAATGCTGCTTAAGACACTGTGGATGGGATGTTGATGATGAATTCCACCTTCTCCATGCATCTGGCTCTTCTTATGAGTAATAGCAGCTCTATACAGATAGAGGGCAGTGTGGCTCTACCTAAAGAAAGCTTCTCTTCTGTTCTGACTAAAAACATCATGGCCATGATGGTGTGGCTGGTCCTCAGCATCATGAATAGCAGCATGGTGCACACCTTTCTACAACATAGGTACGTATGCTTTGCTGAATTTGAAGTCATATATAAAATGATAGGTACAAAGCTCTGTCATATCATGCAATGTTTATTGTGATTTTACTACAGATGAAGAAAGGTTATGCAAACAACGATAAAAATGGACAGTATTTTGGTTAATTATCTACATATATTTTTAAGAAATAAAAAGTATTTCTTTGGAAACTATACTACAATGAAATAACCTCATTCAATTCACCTGTTAACTCTCCTCAAAGACAAGACAGTGACTATCATATACGTATTTGCATTAGCTGTTGCCTTATATGTTCTAACATGAACATATAAGTATTCATTTCTCTCTCAGCTCATTTCCTCTGACCCTAGTCTCTTCTACGAGAACTCCCGCTACATCATGTTCATCTGCATGGTGGTCAATGATGCTCTGCAGCTCACGCTTGTAACAAGTCTGTATGTGATCAGCTACATCTTCAGGAAGATCCATCTCTCAGTCTGTTGCCTTCTGGTAAATTCAGACTACTTTTCATCAACTTCATGGCACATAATAACTTTGTCTAAAATAAGACAGCTGTAGATGCCTACATTAAGAAATGTTTGTACTCCGGTTTTTCCACATATGCCCTAAACGGTCAAATATATATATATATATATATATATATATTATATATATATATATTTTATTTTTTTTTATGTGGAGGAACATAAAAACAATATGTGAAAATCAGGAAAAATGAAGAAAAGAATTCAGAGCATAATAGTACAACTTCTCTGTAGCATTGTTTAAATACATTTTTATCCATTTAACAACAGACAAGCACTGTAATACACAGATCTTTACCCTGCCTGATCATAAAACAAAATGCAATATTATGAAGACAATCAATGTTTGTCTTCTTTGACATGCATGCTCAGTATGAGGGATTGCTGCAAAGTCAACGCCAGTGACTGTCCACTGTCTCTACATGCTCATCCAGGAGGAGTGAATGCTGCAAGTCACTGACTCGATGCAATCTGCTGGGTTTCCTTAGATAGAAAAACTTTTTATCCAATTTGAACAAATAACTGAATCTGACTGCATTGTTCAATGATTACGATTAATTGGAATGTATGAACCTGACTGTAGTGAAGTGCCTTGAGACAACATGTGTTGTGAATTGGCGCTATATAAATAAACTGAATTGAATTGTTTAATTGTCAGAGTACATAAGTCCTGTTTAACTGTGGCCTTCAACTAGAATATGTATTCAATTCAACTCGGAAATACTTGATTCCTGTCTCCTGCACCACAGAATACTTTTAAACTGAAAATTAGCTTACATTAAAAGCAGCAGCATCATAGAGTACTGTGATAAAATTCTGAAATAAGAACCATTTATCCTTCTCATCATTTTTCTGACCACCACTACAACATATTTGCTTCATCTTCAGGTTATGACTGCAGTCTTTACCACCCGCTCCACCCCTCTCATCCTGGCCGGCATGGCTGTGGAGCGCTTCATCTCCATCTGCTTTCCCCTACACTTCAGCTACATGTGCACAGTGCCTCACACCCTCCTTCTCATCGGTGTCATCCTCATCCTTGCTGCCACACCTCCAATCACTGACCTCCTCATAATCGTCATCAAGGAGCCTCCAAGTTTCTTCCACAGTGTCATTTCTTGTGACCACTCACTTCTCTTCCCTGATTCTTCCATCTATTATAAGAACTGTGTGTTTGATGGGTTGTACCTTTCATTCGTGGCCCTCATACTGCTCTACACCTACTGTAAGATCATGCTGACAGCACAGGCTGCCTCGACCAGCCTGGCATCAGTGAAGAGAGCCAGGAACACCGTGCTGCTTCACGGAGTGCAGGTGATGTCTCAATGCCGAGAAGCAATGTCACTGAACAATACAATACCAGGAGTTTACCTACAACAAATACAGACATTGTTTGAATATATTTAACTTTTACATACAAAATTTTACTACATTTGTATTTTTTTAATAGTAAAAATGTAGAACAGAAACCATCACAGACGAATGTTTAGGATTCCACTGCATGTAAATACTTCAGATTTAACCAAAATAAGTTCATTCAAATTTATTAAAACGGTGTTTACACAATAATCGTCAGTGAAAGTTGCCTAGATCGAGACAGTTATTAATTAAATCGATTTTGTATTTTTCACGTAAGACCTGCATAAAGTCTTTGTTCTAAATTTATTTGAGGACAACTAATTTGATTGATAAACATTGGCTAAATAAGGCAACATAAGGCAAAGACATTGGCAAAATAAGGGATAACACAATAATTTGTTAATTTTGTTTGACCAAAATCAATAAAGATGTTATTTAAATAAAACCTTTTTGTTCACATTACTGGGAGAAAGAGATTCCCAACACATTGTGATATATTTTGTTTGTAATTATTTTATTTATTTTAATTATAGCTATTTTTAGTTTTGTATTTATTTGTTTATTTTAGTATTTTTCCAGTTTTATTTTTAAGTGGATGGAAAAATCCATAAAGAACTGAGCCACCATTCAGTACCAAAAGGATATTAGTGTTTTCAGTTTCTTCCTTTGTCTTAAACTTTCTTCGCATCTTTTGGTACACGTGAAATCTCCTCTACTTGTAATCTGATGTTTTTTCCTCCCTCACTTTCAGCTGCTGCTGTGCATGCTCGCCTTTGTGGTTCCCTCCCTCCAGGCTGCTCTGATCTCCCTTTTCCCTCAGCTGATAATAGAGATCCGTTACGTCTTCTTCTTGGTCGTCTACATCATCCCCCGCTTCATGAGCCCAGTTATCTATGGGTTCCGGGACGAGCTGTTCAGAAAGTACTGGTTCCGGTATCTGTCGTGTCAGAGTCTGAAGATCATTAGGGTCAGGCCTGGAACTTTGAAAGAAGCCTGCAGGTGAAATAAAGTCCTGTTGGAAGCATGGAAACCATCATTTGAGATCTGGCTTCACTTTTAATCAGTGCAGTATGTTGTGATTTCAAGGTTGAAGACTAATTGGTCTCTGTTTCAAATTCTTAACTTTTATGACTGTTGAACTGCTGGATTAACATAATTAGAAATGTAACCATTTTTTTCCAGAATAAAACCTCACTAAATCCAAAGAATGAATAAAAGTGCACTCTTTTTCGCATTAATATGACATTCAATTAAAACTACCTTTAGAGGCACATAACACTGTTCATTAAAAACAGGATTGCTGTGTAGCTGTGCAAATGCTTCAAAACAGGTGAACAGCTAAAAGAAAAAACAAGCAGACACTCACCACCCTCTTTATTACATACTTCAGTTCAGTTGCTTTTCAACACAAATAGTAAATCAGCCAATCACTTGGCAGCAACTCCATGCATTTTGGCATCTAGCATTTTTTTTTTTTTTTGAGGGAGAAGGAAAGGGGATTTAGGCTATTTTGATCACACTAGGGTTTTTTTTTTTATGCCAATCAGGCCGTTCTGAGTATTTTAGAAATTGCTGATTTATCTGAGGATTTAACTACCATCTTTCAAGTTTGCAAAAGTATGGTCTAAAATATAATGGTTAAGCGGTCAAAAATGTTTTGTTGACATGAAAGCTCTAAGGAGAATATGCAGACTGGATTGAGTTATTAGGAAGGCAAAAGTAGTTCAAATAATCACTCTCAACAACCAAGGTATTTGGAATACTGTCCAATCTCTATAAACACAACACATTAAAACGTCAAGCAGGTAGGCTACAGCAGCAGAAGAAACAAGTGGAAACCACTCATGTCAACCTGGAGCAGGAGTTTGTTTTATAGTTCACATAGCCTCACCAAAATTAAGCAAGGACAGACAGATGAGTCTTGATTTGTCTATCCAGACTGTTGGTGATTGTGTGATCTTGTCAAAGACATTTCCTTAGAAAAATGTGGGGCCCTTAATAACAGTTGAACTTCATTTGAACTCCACAGGCTAGGTATTGCTGCTGACCCTGTTCAACCTTTTATGCCCACTGTTTAGCCATCGTCTGATGCCTAGCTCCAGCAGAATAAGGCATCATGTCACAAAGCTCAAACCACCTGAAACTGGTACCCTGAACATGACGATGAAGTAATTGTGGGCCATTTACAGATCTCAATCCAATCGAGCCCCTTTAGGATGTGGTGGAGATTCACATCATGGATATGAAGCTAGGAAATCTGCTGCGACTGCATAAGGCTGTCATGTCTCTCTGAACCAAATTTCTAAAAAAAAACCAAAAGGTTTTATACACCTTATAGAACCTATGCCATAAAAAACTAAAGCAGTTCTGAATACAAAAGTGGGTCCAACCCAGTACAATCAAGGTGTACTTAATAAAGTAGTTGGTGAGTTTAAATCACCAAGTTTCTGTACAAAAAGAGAATTGATATTTTAGAAATGTATTCATATGAAAATAAATATTTAAAAAAATGTTTGTAGCAGACCTGGGTGTAAATTATTATTTTTTCTGTGTTGTTTGACACACTTATGAAATACACATAGAATGCGTTTTTTTTTTACCTTTAGCAACTATTATATAAAAGACTACTAGCTTTTAAATAGCAGCCAATATAACTCTCTCTCTTATAGCTGAGATTTGACATTTGACATTCTTGGCAACAAGGTCGAGCTATCATCATAGTGCCATGATTTCATGTGATTGTGGTCTTTTGGTCTTGTTAGTGAAACAAAATAAATATTTTAATGATGTAGCCTTTATTAAAGCAACAGAAACAACTGAGAAAAGATTATGCATTCCTAGGCTACATTTTAGACAAAATATTCCATGACCAAAGAGCCAACCAACCCCAAATGAGCTCTTGAGAAACCTTTTAAGCTTCTCAGCTTCCTGCTATTTGGCTTTACCTTGCAAGGAAATATTGGTTAAAAAAATGCTAATCCCCTCAGCTGTTTGTTGATTGCATGTTTTTTTTTTTTTTTTGGTTTGTTTTTTGAAAGGCTAATATTGTGTGAGCTTTAATTAAATAAACATCAAAAATAATCTGACCCGTCAGTCAGTCAGTCATTTTCTACCGCTTATTCCATAGTGGGTCGCGGGGGAGCTGGTGCCTATCTCCAGTTGTCTATGGGCAGGAGGCAGGGTACACCCTGGACAGGTCGCCAGTCCATCGCAGGGCAATAATCTGACCCATTAAATGAAAAACATTTTGTGGTGTGTTTCTCATAATGATCATTGCTGTGTGGACAGATTCAATTCTGTGGTTTCAATAAACTTTGCCAGCGCTTAATAGTGTGATATTAATTATCAACGGGACACCAACTTTTACCTAGTCAAAACCAAATTAAAACAAACAAACAAACAAACAAAATTGACTGAAGAATATTTCTATCGTCAACCACTGAGTGTCGCTAATACACCATAATACATGGTTATTGTGGCCTGGGGAGGTGATACTGTCTGGAAGTAGACCTCCTTTTCCGGACTGTGACGGGAAAAGCCGAAGACTCCCCACTGAGGGAGATGGAGAAAACCCGTAGTTCAGATGGAGGAAACCTGCACCTCTACAGTTGACTCTAGCTTCTTTTCTCAGCTGTTTTTAGTTACAGACGAAGGAAACGGCTGAGTTTATTACGAGGAACAAGTCGTCTTGCATTCTTCTCTTTTCTTCTTGTTTCACATTTGCATAACGAAGGGTAAAACTTATTAAAGAACTATGGGGTGAATCAGACATTTGAGGATGAGGATGTTATTCTGGTGATGAAGGAGCGTCATCAGAAAACTCAGACGTAAGTTACAGTTAAATATTTTTTTCTCTCAATAAGGTGTGCAGCCAAGTGCTTTTAGTATAATCCATTAAGAACTATTTAAACAGATTTATGCTTGCAGAACACTGACGCAGGCTATTGTATTAATGTGTATATAATAGTTTGTTGTTGCATCTCTCCATCGCTGGGTTTCAAGCGGAAGTGTTGAATTATAGATCAACTTTATTTCTGTTTTTATCATGCTGAGCCCCACTGAGAGCTTAGCATGAGCTCATCATCTCATCACTCACACAAATTCTCTGTCACTGCTCCACAGTTGTTAATTGCAGTTGGCTTTCCTGTTTTAAATGATAAAACATAACCTTATTTCATTATTTTCATGAATAACCATAATGAACCTGTATATAATTGAGCTTTGATGAAAACGAGGATATGATTTAGATTTTTATCATATTTTGTCATCACATTAAAGTACTGCTCAAACAAATTAGTTAAGAAAAACAAGCACTCTACTGGACTTTAGGGTGAAATAAGGAAGAACATTTTTATAAGTTCTTAATACATAAAGGCAAACTATCATGAGAGTTGACAAGTGTTTTACACTAATGAAATAAGCTGGGCTGCAACTGTCCAGCAGCTTTCAGGATAAATCCTGACAGTGAGATGCAAACAAAGAAACAGATAAATACAGCTTCAGCTTTGTTTGCATCTAGCTAGGGCCGGTTCACGATGTCAAGGTTTGAAAAGTTGCAGTTTTAAAACTGCTGTTACAGAGTTCATAGAGTCCTTTCAATAAGAAACCAGGGGAAGTGGCAAAATAACCTGAGTTTTCACCAGCGTTATAGAGCACTATCCCTTCTAAACCTATTGCTGCACACGGCTGGTCAGCTGCCTGAAAGAAGAATACCACGCTATTCTCTCATTTATATGAAACAACTTGAACACATAAATAAACTGAATTGAAACTGAACACATAAGAGAAAGTGTGACTAAGGTACATTTATATAGAGATAAGTAGAGTAGGGATTTAAACAAAAAAATGAAGAAAAGAAAAGTTTATCCCCGTTTACCAAAGGATATGCTGCTAACCTTTATCTGATTTTTATTAAAGACTAAAAAATACTTCATCCGACTTGCTTTCAGTTAATGTGTTTATACACCAAAAATACTGGGAGTTTTGGTTATTTACCATTTTGGTTATTTTTTTAAATATATTTCAATAAGAGCCAGGTCAAAACAGAATATAACCACCACAAGAAACCACTGAAATACAAAACTAAAACCACATTAGCTCATTAACAGCATCTCAGCTGTAGCATTGATAGATAACTTATAAGTGGCATAAAACTATATTGGTATAATTAATTCAACCAATCTGATTTTCAGTCTCATAATCGGTTAAAAGGAAAGATGAATTCAAAAGCTGAAAGGGGGAGTTTCTGGCTACGGAGATGAAAGCTCAGAATATGTTTTACTGACTAAAGATATAACCTATCATACTATTACAGAGCTCTCAGGAGTTTAAAGAAAGGGTTCCAAATGTAGAAAAGGAAACAAGTATCTCAAAGTTTCTAAACAATGTGTGTTTCCTCACCTTACATAAGAAATGTCAGGCTAGAATGGGAAAACACAGAGCCTATTGTGGGTCAGCAAAGCAAAATGATGAATCAAATCTTGACAGGTTAATCAGGCGTCTAACTGGCTGAGTTGAGCAAAACGACTCACTGGTTCTGGTTCTTCTTATGCCTCTGCCGCTCCAAACACACCATACCTCTCCAAGAGATATTGAGGAAAGAGTCATCATGAGGGACTGATAAACCAATCAGAGGCAGAGTTAGGGAAACATGCAAAATATAGAAAGTTTTACACTCAAATAGACATGGAGTTGTTACAATTTCTTTAGTATAGAGAGAGATGAAAAATGTCATCAAACTGTTATTTTAGATAAAATACTATCTCCTGAGTGGAGATGTTTTACATTCAATGTTTCAAACATGTTATCATTCTATTGAACAAAAAGATGAGCTCACATTCAGATTAATCAATAGCATAACACTTTAAGGTCAAGCTCCTGTGTCACCACTGGTGTGGGATGAGAGGCTGTGGCTAAATCTGAATGTCCAGCAAGGACATTTGGAAGGGACTGGGAGGAAAAGGGTTTTTGAGTTTTAAATGCTGATCCTAGTGTCTTTGAATTACTACAAATTTAAACTGAGAAGCAAAACTTCACAAAAAAGATTTAGTAAACAGAAAAAAGAAAAAGAAAAGAACATAGAGACATTATAGGCCCACCAAAAACTTGCAGTGATGGAAATAGACTTAAAAATAAAAACTAACAAATACATAACTGAAGCAAATAGAAAAAAGGACAAAATAGTGTTATCTTTTACAATAAGAAAGAGTCGAAAATCACCTCATGTGATACATGTTTCAGCCACTATTCACTATTTTAAGTCGAATTATGTGTCCCTCAAACAAACACACCACCTACAAATGATTTTTACACTAAATGTCAGTATGGTTATCTGAAGCCAGGTTATGTGATCATATAACTCAGGAAGATTTGATTAAATGCTACCAGGAAGAAAGAGAAAGATTCAGGAACCAAAGAAGTCAGATCACTCTGGCTAAAATACCACTACGCTCACATTAGGCTAACACGAGTCCTGAGGCCATTTTCCACATTTACCAATTAGACACTTTACAGCATTAGGGCATCCCGGTTTAGCTGCACTTTACCTGAAGCTATGAGTGCTCAGTGTGGACTCTGAATAGCTCCCATCAGTGTTATTAGATGGAGTGTGGAGCAAATATCAGACATTACTCAGAAATAATGCAATAAATGTGTGAAATAAAACAAAAAAATCTGACATTTTAATAACACAGGAAGTTAATAGCTCCTGAATCTTATGAAAGAGTGTTGTTCACTCAGCTAAACAGTAGTTTCAATAGATTTTGTCACTGAAACCTTGCATTGAAGAAACCTTGCTGTAAGAAAGACAGCTACTAAAACAGTGATCCAGAGGCTCCCTCAGACTTTACTTGTTGCTAAGCAATGTTGAACCAACATTTGCAAACAGAACTGGATTGAATTAAGGTTTTTTGTGGCATTACCTTCACATGTTGGAATGTATTTCAGGTAACAACAGGATGAGGAACATCTAAGAGTGAGTGAAAATGTCACGATCCTTTGCACAATTTTAAAGTTTGACATGAACGTTGTAATTAATTCATCTGATGGGAGATCTCAGTGCATAGTTTTTACTGTTAGAGTCTGTTCACCGTGTGGGTGTGTACACTGGGAGTGCAGTAAATTAGCTTGCGTGGGAGTTATTTGTGCATCTGCTGTTGTTTATACATTTTTCTTGCAACTTCATTACCTTAAGAAAGTTGAGTAAATCATATATTTCTTCAGCACTCTGCTTATTTACAATATTTTAGCATACTGATGCATTGTCAATGTTAAAGATTCAGCAATTTAAGATAAATTAGAAGCTATATGGAAAAAACACCTTTTGTTTTCTTGCCAAAATTGAAAGGTCTTAACTATAAATTAATATCAGAATCAGAATCAGCTTAATTGCCAGGTTTGTGCACACAAACAAGGAATTTCACTCCAGTACACTTTTACATTTAAATGTACAGACTGTCAAGTGTTCATCAGAGAAACTGCCTGGGGTAAGAAACTGTCTCTGTGGCGACTGGTTTTAGCAGACTGCGTTCTGCAGCGTTGACCTGAACGTAAAAGCCAGTTTATGTGCAGGATGTGTGGAGTCTATAGAGATTTTAGCTGTCCTTTTCCTGATCTGTGTAAGTCATGGACAGAGGGAAGGTCAGCCCTGATGATTCTCTCTGCAGTCCTGATTATTTGTTGCAGTCTGCACCTGTCCTGTTTTACGGATGAGCCAACCACACTGAGATGGATGAAGACAGGACAGACTGAATGATGGCAGTGTAGAAGATGACCAACAGCTCCCATGGAAGGTTGTACTTCTTGAGTTGCCTTGGAAAGTACAGTCTCTGCTGGGCCTTTTTCCAAGCATTGTCTATTTGTGGGGACCATCTCAGGTCTCAAGAAATGGTGCTTCCTAGGAACCAAAACTGGTCCACAGCAGACACTGGGTTGTTGAAGATGGTGAGAGGTTGTGTGGGGGTGGCGTTCTCCTAAAGTCCACCATCATCTCCACAGTCTTGAGTGGGTTAAGATCAAGGTGGTTCTGACCACAACAGTGTATCAGCCGATCCACCTCCTGCCTGTATGCAGACTCATCACCGTCCCGGATCAGACAAAGGACAAAGGTGTAATCTGCAGCGTTCCGGAGTTTCACAGACAGGTCCACTGAGATGCGGTCGTTTGTGTACAGGGACAAGATATACTGTGTATACATATCTGGATGCATTATCCTAAAAAATCATTTGCTAAAACAGATGAGACTAGACTACCAGCCTTACAAATACAATAGATTGAAGAGGCTAAAAGAAAACCTGCCTTTGTAGCTTTTAAATATTCATTCGGTTGCTGTGTTCAGCTCCACATATGCATGTAAAACAAATGTTCTTTATGAATCTACTCTGCTGATGTTTCTGTTTGGTGACCACTGTACTCAAGCAGATGAAATGACAGAACCCACCCCATTGGGGCTGCAATATTGTTGTTGTTTTTTTCAGTAACGCTGTTCATCAGTGTCAAGCATAAATTTGCCTTAAAAGGCAACCCAATTCATGTTGATGTCAGGAATCAAATGTGAAAGGTCCTCCACACACATGTTTCCAGCCTTAAATTATCTGATACATAAAGTCCCCGGTCCATCCTCTAAGTTTAATTCATAGGTCAGAGTTAAGTGGGTTAACAAACAGAAAAATACACTAAAAATAGGAAAGTACTAGACAGAAAATGAGTACGACCAATACATACTTTCAACGACATTGAGAAACTTGTGCATTAAAGTATTACAATAAAGTCTGGCTGCAAGGACTAAAAAAATAAATACATAATAGATAACACAAAAGAAAATGTTACTGACATCACAACTATCCATCATAAATTCCACAAATCTAGCTTTCATTTAAAAGTTGTAAGTAGAAAGCCATGTTGAAAGATAATCATAAATGTCCCATTTGCAGTTTCCACAACCCAAGTATGGGACACAGAAAATATGGGGCAGAAGGTGCTCTGGTCAGATGATGCTAAAATTGAACCTTACTGCCTTTATCCCTACATGCTGTGTGTGGCAGAAAACTAACACTGCACACTCACTTTGAAACACAATCTTCAGAATGATACATGGTGGTGGCAGCATCAAGCTATTTGCATTTGTTTATGAGAAGATGGATGGTGCTGAATACAGTGCAACCCTGGAAGAAAACCTCTTAGAGGCTGCAAAAGACTTCAGCAGGAAAACAATAATAACGTATAGCTAGAACTCAAATGGAATGATTTAAATCAAAGCATATTTATGCTTTAGAAGGAACTTGTCAAAGTTGAGACGCAAATCAAATTTGCTTTCCATCCATTCTGACTAAACCTGAGCTACTTTGTAAAACCAAATGGGCAAAAACTCCATTCTAAAAATTCACAAAACAAGCGGGGACATTCCCACAAAGATTTCGTGCTCTTCTACATACATCTGAATATATATGCACTCCACACTCCACACAAAAAAATATGAATCCGTATCTTGAAAAAATATGTATCCTTGTCCTTTCCCATTACAATGCTATGCTACTCTGTTTGAGTCTATACTTAAAATCTCAGTAAAACACATTATAGTTTTTGATAATAATGTAACAAATTGTGAAGAAGCTCAACTGGTGTGAACAATTTACAAGGCACTGTACTTTTTAATCAGATACTTGACAATAGCATCTATTTTAGGACAATGATGACTTAAAATATTTCACATTTGATGCTATGGAAAAGGTGCAAAGGAGCAGGATTTATCTTGTAGGAATCTAGGTTACAGGGCAAAGTAGACAGATTATTATATGCTTCAAAATAATTAAAACTCCTACTCCTAAAAAACCTATTTATAAGAGTGAGTAGATTAATTTTGCTCACTATATGGCAGAAAGCCTGCATGGATGTTCTTTGAACTTTCTTCAGGGGGATGTAAGTTGTGTACGTAAAGCAGCTTTCAGGTAACTGCATCTGCATGGAAAATTATATCAGCAATATCATGCAAAGATGAAGAAATAGGTTTCTGACTACAGAAATAATCTACATGACATATGTGTTCCTTTTGAATTTTTGTATTGTTTGTTTAAATGTCACCTGGAGAACTTTACACACTGTATACTTAAGATAAAAAAAATGAAATACAAATGATTTTATGTTCTATGAATATTTCAATTTGAAAACCTTACAGTTTCTGATCAAACTTTACTGTAAAGTAGCAAAGTATCTCAAAATTCTATCTTTTTACGGCATCCTTTTGAATATGAATGTTGACTTCAAGTTTTATTGTCAGACAACGGAAAAAAAAAAGTATTGAAAACCAACAAGAGCTTTTCAACGGTTAATAATTCCCTCCACTGAGAGTTTGCTCTGTAAGTCCACCAATTCGTGTTTGTTCTATCTTTCTTTCTTGCTGTGATTTAAAAACCAACCAACAGAAACTAAAACAAAAAAATGACCTTTTGATGACAAGTTTCTAACTGTAACTCCTCTCTATGACTTCCAGTGGAAACACATCAGAAAAAAAATCATTAAATTGCCAGTATGAAAAGAAGAAAAAGATTACAACAAAAAAATATTTCATGGCAACCTCATTATTTTCTAAGAAGAATGACACAAACTTCTCATCATCACCATGAGCTGCTGCATCCACAAATGCAGTGGGAGACCTCTGTCACATCTGTTCCTCGCTTGTTTTCGGAAGATGTTTTCTCTCTGCAATGAGCGCAGTCAGAGCGATAGGATTCATGATTGGACAGTATAGCAACTGTCAAAGTATTTGTTTCTATTTCAGTAACAGAAATATGTTTTGAATTAATATTACTTCCAAACCAAAGAAGTTAAATTATCACTTTTCAAATGTTTTTTAACCAGTATCAATCTTTAAAGGTTACCGAGTATAAATAAAATGGGTCATATTGTGTGCCTACTTTAAGCTGCTTTTGTCGAACCAGTGAGTAAAACTTTCAAAGGAATCAGGCATTTGATCAAGAGACTTCCAGGTGGCTCGCTTTTCTGGGCACATCCCACTGGAAGGAGACCCCGGGCAGACCCAGAACCTGCTGGAAAAGCTTGTGATTGTTCAGAATAAGCTGTAGAGCTATTCTTGGGAAAAGGATCTCTAAGTTGTCTTCCTAGAACTGCTGTCCTTGCAAGTGGTTAACTTGCAACTTTACCAACTCTGCTGTGATTATGTCCCTTTGTGGGTCAGGTCACTAAGACAGCAAATACACATCTTAGGTCTGTATTGAAAGGGATGTCTGAAAGGCACCAGAGAAGTTTGTGTGTACTTTTAATTGTGTTTGCACCACCACTTTTTAATTCTAATCTCTGCTGTGTCTGTTTTGCTTCAGTAAATTTCACCATGGTGAAGGAAGCTTTGCCGAGCTGGGTCCATCAGGACTCTGAAGAGGGTCTCGTTCATGTGAATGTCGGAGGTTTGAAGAGGAGCCTCTGTTCCAGCACACTGAAGAAATTTCCAGACACCAGACTAGGAAAACTGCTGGCATGCGATTCAGAGGAAGATATACTGCAGGTGGGCCCAATGCTTTAACAGATAAAATGACAAAATAAACTTGTAGATGACACACAAGGACCGAGGTTATTTTCACCTTTCTTCCATGTGTTTTCCATCTTTCATTTTATACTCCTCACTCTTGTAGGTGTGTGATGACTATGACATACAGGAGAAGGAGTTTTATTTTGATAGGAATCCCGGTCTATTCCCTTATGTCCTCCACTTTTACCAGACTGGCAAACTTCACGTGATGGAAGAACTCTGTGTGTTCTCTTTCAGGTCTGTTTGATCTAACCACCACATCATCCATCATGTCACACAGAAAAAACTTTATGCTAATAAAATTTATTTGCAAGTTCCTCCACATTTCACCTGGTTTAATGAGGCGCTGAGTAGTAGAGTGGTTGCTGCGTAAGCGATCTGAGCAACAGTAATTGAGATCTTCCTGCACATGCACCAGATATGTGGTTTATTATGTTGCTCTGTAAGCAGATAAAGTAGCTGGTCTTCTGTTAAGACTCTACTAATGTGTTTGTTTAGTGACCTGAGTGCCTTTTCCTTCTCTGTTAAAACTAAAGTTTGGAAGTCAGAAAAACACACAGAGGACCTCGGTAACTTTATAATTATAACTAAAATAACACCAAATTTTTAAGTGATTCTTGACTACTGTTTTTGACTAAGGTTTTTACTTATTATTTCAAATATGTCAAGTGGATTTGGCACCTTTTTCCCCTATAAAGCCAGGAGATAGAGTATTGGGGCATCAACGAGTTTTTCCTGGACACCTGCTGTAGTTACCGTTACCACGACCGCAAGCTGGAGAGAGGCCGACACCGCAGCTGGGATGACGAGAGCGACGTCAGCAGTGTTGACACATCTGTAGACGAGATTTCAGATTTAAACAAGTCAGACATCTTGGCGCTCTTTGCAGTATATGTAAATTTTGAATCTGGCTCTGAAGGTCCCCTTAACTGTTATCATCCTCCCTCCTCACAGGGACATGCAGCATTTTCAGGAGGTTCGCTATGGGAACATCAAGAAGTGTTTGTGGCTTACACTGGAGAACCCAGGGTACTCCATCCCCAGCAAGCTCTTCAGTCTTCTCTCCATCGGAGTGGTGCTCACATCCATCGCCACTATGTGCATTAACAGCATCCCAGAGTATCAGGTTGGTGCGGAAGAGCTTGAAAGATTAGATGGCCATGCTTCTGATGGAAAGCCACTTTTAGTATCATATCTATTGATTTACAACTCCAAAATTCTCGAGGGCAGTTGAAGTGCTCATCTGTACTCCTCAAAAATTTCCTCAATAAACTTTTAATATTTTAACATTCTGTAATCTAAATCAATGTTATCTCAAATTATCTAACGTAAAGTTCATACTTCAACTTCCTTTTATAACAAAACCTAGTTTTAAAAAACTGTCTGTGGCTTGATTTGCTCAAAATACTACACAGCCATCATAAATCAGCGCTCTACTACAGTCTTAATTTACTTAAGATGTTTATTTGCGGGATTCTTTCCTTCTGCTTGCAGGACCTGTCTCTTTCGGAATAAATATTCATCATGAAATCTAAATGCTAATTATTTTTTGAGCAAGAACATTAAGGGAAAATGCTGGGAACTCACACCTACACAAACTAGGGCACTGGACTGTTTAATTATCTTACCTGCAGTTAGTCTGGGGCACTAGTGGGGCACTATGTGGACAATGTCATTGTGACTCATAGGTTCAGCTGGCCCAATAGTCATCTAGCTGGCCTGTAAATCTCCAGGCTCAGTTTCCTTAGATTTTTTTTTTTTTTACCTAGGGTAGTTTCCTGGCCCATTATATATCCCTCTCACCTCATCTAACAGGGTAAAAACACAAAAAACCCTGGTAAAATTTTACCCCAGAAAACAGGCCTAACTGGGAAGTAGTACTGTTGGTATTACCCTGAACCTCTGGGATGGAGCTTTGTAGAGGAAAGAGTGCGAACCATTCCTGATTGGTTGAAACTTGCCAGGATTATGTTGCAATTATTCCAGTTTAAACTCCTTTAGAGATAACTGTAACTAACTATAATATACTTTAAATCATGTACTTCCTACCTTTGAGGCTGAAGTGTTTTACAGTGGCTTTATTTATTAAAAATCAGCTTATTTTGTTAGTTATAGCTGTAGAACATCGGGCTGTTATACTAACTAGAATTGAGAAACAGTTAATTTCTCCTCTGAAATAGACGTGAGTGAAGGTGGAAGTCAGCACCAACAAAACATCCAAAACTTGATTCAGCAGCAACAAAACATCCAAAACTTGATTCAGTTGCACCTTTGGAGTGAAATTACACAAGTTGCAAGCCTATTTCAGATCATCTATTTGTTCTATGATCTAGACATAGATCATGGAACCCATTTTTCACCTTGTGATCAACTGAAAGGTCCCAACAATGAATGGGGAGTTGAAGTTGACCCACCAAAATTATCCCAATGATCCACCTCAGGATGTAGCCCTACACTATCAGCATCCATAGTTTATATGAACAGCACTGAAGTGGAAACATGTAGAAAGGATAAGCCAGGGCATATTAAGGGTTCAGGGTAATTTTGTTCTCCAGGAGAAAGATACGATGTAGCATATTGTAAGCCCATCTTTTTTGATGCTCAAATTCTTAGAGTTTACAAATTTTAGATACACTGTGATGTCATTTTTAATAAATTGTTGGGGTGAGTGTGTTGTTAAAAATGCAGTAATGATTTGAAAATGCAAAAATGAAATTCTCAATGAATTCTCAAAAGTTTAAATATCATAGTTTCAAACAAGTGAAAGCAGCTAGAGTTCAGTCAGACTGCATAAATAGGTATTAATGTCCAAGAAAAACCATGTATTGCTTTGCTAAGTGTCCCAAATGAAAGCACATCATGGCAAGTGATTGCTAAGATAGAAATTAAACACTTTATATTGCAAGAATAAAAAGAAGAAAAAAACAAACAGCTGTTAAGCTAAGTTATTACCTAATGTTGTTTAATAGGTAGTATGGTGAATAAAAATCAAAGTAAAACAATAATATTGATATGTCATACATTTTAGACTTTTGACTCAGATGAAAAGTTGATCGAAGACCCAACCACAAAGGCTCTTGAGGTATTCTGTACGTGCTGGTTCACCTTTGAGGTGAGGACATACAAACAAAATATTTTGTTATGCAGGTGATGTATGCAGGTGAAAACCAGATGCTGCTGTCTGTTTCTGATCTCAGGTTGTAGCACGTCTGCTGCTCGCTCCAAACAGGAGGAAGTTCTTTTATCACCCACTCAACATTATCGACCTGGTGTCTGTGGGTCCCATCTACATCACCCTGATCTTTGACATAGCTGTGGGATCCGAGTCTGAACTGGGAGGCCTGGGGCGACTCATACAGGTTACTGGTGTAACCCATTCTTACTGTCACATTAGAGAACAGGAAAAAAATCTGCATTGTGTTGGATTTGATTTCTGTATAGCAAAGTGGATGACATTTTTGGAAAACAGTGTTTTTTGGGTAAAAATATAAGGTGATATATTTCTTAATTCTGAATTAGCAAAGTGACAGATACATCACTTGCAGGCAGGGGAAGTGAAGCTTGAAGCTTCTAATTCAAACAGCAAGATTGGTTTTAGACTTTTAGATTAAACCAATAGGTACGTTTTTGCCTCTAAAAACTGGACTGTAGTGTGTACACCATGACATCAGCCAGCATATTTGGCTCTAAAAGCCCCTTTAAATCATTATAAGGTAAGCATCTTAGTAACAGTAGAAACTGTTTCTAATTTAGGAAGATAGTGGAACTTGTAATATGGCCTCATTATTGTTCATCACCACGTGACTATGTGACTAAAGTCACAGAAACATTTTCTTTCTATGAGACACATTGTATCACGCATTGACATTTTTGTATCTCCCAGGTGTTCAGGTTAATGAGGATCTTCAGAGTTTTGAAGTTGGCCCGACACTCTACAGGTCTGCGCTCCCTGGGCGCAACACTTCGGGTGAGTCAGTGTTTTTCCACATAGTTATATAACTCAAAACTTTGTGGCACAGTAGCTTGAGAACTTTTCGCAGATGCATCCTTCAACATTTAATAGATCTTAAAAGATGTCATTGACAGGCCCATGTCAGTGAATTAAACTATCATTAAAACGTTTTTTTTTTAGTTCTTCAAACTAAATTTGGATCTCATGTACAGGGGTTGGACAATGAAACTGAAACACCTGTCATTTTAGTGTGGGAGGTTTCATGGCTAAATTGGACCAGCCTGGTAGCCAGTCTTCATTGATTGCACATTGCACCAGTAAGAGCAGAG
>JAHUTJ010033790.1:0-23761 GCA_036250325.1 Characodon lateralis
AGCTTCAGGGTTTTCTTCTTCTTCTGAAGATGATTCATCATGCTCTGGGTTGTATTCCTCCCCATCTTCTTCTTCGGATACATCCTGCACTTCCTCTTCTGAATCAGAGTTGTCTTGATGGACATCTGAGAAAATCAGCTCTACAGCATCTTCAGCAGTATAACGCACACTCATGGCTTCAGCACAGACAGAATTTGGGGTCCTGTTATCTGCAGCACCTTTATAACCTCTGGAAATAAACAGGTAGTCTTCTAAAGCCTGCGAGAACACCACCTGATTTGCCTTGTTTACTTCTGCTACTGATTGATCTGATACACAACTAAAACATTGTAACATTCTGTGGTTTGTAAATAACTCTGTGACCTTGATTTCAACTGTGACCTTGATTTGTCTCACGGGTCATTTTGACTCGAAGACCACCTTTGTACCTTTTTTTGTACACCTTATATGGAAAGGTGAATAAAAGCAACATTTCACTTTTTCTATTGTTGGGGCATATCTAGGAAAAGTCATAACATTTCAAGTAAAAAAAATAGCATTTAGCGAATTTTTTTGGGGGGGGGTTTAACACAGTGGTGGGTCATTTTGACCCGAGGACAACAGGAGGGTTAAGAAAACAAAACATCTTATGAGTAAAGCCGGCAACACATCCCAAAATCCCCGAAAATGGATGACTCTGCCTTATTCATTTATTATTCATTTGTACACAAGAAAAACAATTATACTTCATTGTATGGAAGAGAAAGAAGGATAAAAATATTCTTTCAGTTCAGCACCAGTGAGTTGTTACCTTGTAGAACCAGCACCTTGCTCCTATTACAGCTGTTAGTCTTTGGGTTATGTCTCTTCTAGCCTTTTACCCATTATTCTTTACAAAACACCCTGTGCTAAGTCACACTGGATGGAGAAGATCTGTTACCACCATGTTTCATGTCTTGCCACAGACTTTCAACTAGATTATGTTGGGACTTTAACTGAGCTATTCTAACACATTTATATGTTTTGATCTAAACCAATCCATGTAGTTCTGGTTGAATGTTTAGAATTGTTGCCCTGCTGAAAGCTGAAACTCCACCAAAGTCTAAAGTCTTTTCCAGCCTCTAACAATTTTTTTTGTCCAGGATTGCCTCATATTTAGTTCCTTCTATCTTCCCATCAATTATGACAACCTTTCGTGTATTTTCTGAACACTCCCTTATCAGTTTGAGTTACATTCCAGCCCTTTATTGCAACAGTAGTCTTTACAGGTTTTAAATGTTAGCTGATTGTGTCTTTCTAATCGTTCACACTGGGATCTTTGTGTCTTTTCTACAAATTGGACTTTTAATGGCTTTGTTTACTCATTTAGGTGATTTCTGAAGGCAGCCTATGACGCTGAATTTTGTACAAGGGTATCAGAGTAAAGGTGGCTGAATCCATACGCACGCCACAACTTTCAGATTTTTATTTCTGAAATATTTTTAAGAAACATGTATAATTTTCTTTCTGCTTCACAGTTATTTGTTATTTATTGTTGTTTCATCACATACAATCCCAATATAATAAAATAAAGTTTGTGGTTATGGTGTGACAAAGTGTGAAAAAATTTACTGGGTATGAATACTTAAACAAGGCACTGTATGTCAGATGCAGGATAATCCTCAACCAGAACTAGACAAAGTAAATTGGCTCTGTGAAACCTGCAGAAACTCTGGAACGGTCATAATATTTGTTTTTGGATGCCCAAAAGGAACTCCAGATGCTCAGTCTGAAAACAGAATGAAACACAAACATTTGCTGTTGTTTTTTTCAGCTCCCAGATAGTTGTAAATGACTTTGCAATGCCAAAGAACATTGTTAGGAAGCTGATGGATGCCAACTGTTTTTGAAAATTGGCCTGAAAATTACTTAGACAAACATCTGAAGCTGTCTATAACAAGTCTCTCTGTATATCAAAGATACACCAAGTAAGTGTAATGAGAACAAAATGGAAATAAAAATGTAATCTCTTGACTCCTGTTATTCACAGGTTTGTTAGGTACCACGCTGCAATCCAGTTGGTGTTGTTTCACCTTGTTATCCAGCCTTCAGTTTCAAAATCTAGCAGAGCGTGGAGAGATGCAGACAAATAAACAGGTTTTCTACAGTGAGTGAAATTAAAACGGTTTGCATTTTCACATACTGCATATGGTCTGACGGAGTGTTCTACTTGATTTCCCTAAAACATTCTCATGATGTTATTTAACCACTAAAATACACAGATTTTCAGATGAAATTAAAGTTTTGGCAATGACACAAACGTGTTTTGCAGGTTTTTGAAGGGAAAATACACCACGCATACCAATTTATTGCAAATCATTCTACTCCAAAAACAAAAGTAGCCACACAGAAACATCTGGCAAACTGTTGTGTAGAAGCAATGAATGTAGGTTTTTAAAATTCAAATCAAAGAACAAAAAGATTTATTCAATATGTTCAGTACAGAGCTGTGAAACAGAATTTGTACCGAATTCATTTTATTTATTAATAGAACTAAGCAATCTGAAAAAATCTGGCCTAATTCAAAAAACAATCAACCTTTGAGTATTTAATGAATGAACTGTGATTAAGCATATTGTTTCAAAAACCTGAGTTCATTTTTACTTCCCACAGCTGGACTGATTACTGCCACACCTGTAGAATCCTGAAATCACTTAAACAGAACCTGTCTAACAACATGAAGAAGGTTCTAAGATCTCAATAAGCAGTTTTTGCTGTTATTAATGAACCCGTGAATCCTTATCTCTACCAGAAAATCCTTAGTGGACATGTCCGAACATCTGTGCAGATCTAAGCCTGAAGCGCACTTCATTAATAAAATCACCACTTGAAAACAGCATTTAGTATTTACTGAGGTGATCTCAGTTTGATATAAAAATTTGATTGTCTGGATCATTTAAGTGTGACAATAAAAGCAAAAGCCGAAGAAATCTGGGAGGAGAAAAATCCATTTAATTGCACAATTCATAAGAATGTACAATGTCTACTCCTCCAGGATCTCACAATGCTTTGTGTACCATTTGCTTGCTTTATGCATACTATTTTAGACAGTTAAACAAATCTCTCAGCACCTTTATCTTACCTTTATATTTGAATACTTTGCAGGAGTAAACAAAAGTTGTCATCCTACATATGCAGTATTACAAATATTGAAATGCAACAAGCAAGCTATTAGTTATTTTTGTAGCTCTTAAGAAATTATAGACATTTTCTCATACTGTTACTGTTTTAGAAATACATTCTGTAAAATCCAAACTGAAAAACCTGAGAGCTTCATGAATCAAAACAGGCTTCTGATTTAATGAATATTAATGGTTAATTCTGTAGTTTTATAGTCAGTTCTGCTTTAGTTTGCTCTAATGTCGACTTTTCAGAAAACAATACCACACATTCTTCAGGTATTGTAAGAAGGCTTGAAATAAATGCATGTTTTGTTTTACTTTTTCCACTTAGACTCAAAGAACATATTTTAAGCGATGTATCAGAACATCAAAAATACAGCAAAAGTTCAAGAAAAGCATAAAGAGTAGTCTAAATGCCCAAGGACAGGTTATCATTTCCATGCTGCCTAGAAGATTGATATCTGTAAATTCCTGGATGTGTTTACCACTCTATCATCATGGGAGCTCGTTTACACAAACAAATCTGAAAACAGCGTCTGAGAATATACTAATGGCTCATCCTTGCAAGGCCCACACGGGTCAAATCGATGGGATGCTTTGGCTTTGAACAACCTTCTAATGTATTGCCAAGGGTTTTCCCATGTCGCCCAATTTACAAGTTGGGAGATTTGTATATGCCAATAATGCCAAGCTAAAACTTTTGATTTTATTTTTCTCTTTTTAGCTCTTACTCATCCTAAAATTGGCTTTAATAGAACATGACTGACTGTAAATGCAGCTTTTAAGCATGAGCTTCTGTTTGATGCAAATGTTTGCTAATCTTTCATGGGTGTGTAATTGGCTTAAGTACGAACACATTCTCTGTATTTGTGGTAAAATGTGAAAAAGCGGGATTGAAAACCACCAGTATCTTTTCCACCTCTATTCTCCTCTCATTTTAACCCGTTGAGACAGACGGCCGCCCACCAAGAGCCTGATTCTGGAACACGACTGGAGTTCAAGTCTGTCATCAAGTGTTTGCTCAAGGGGAAATTCTTTGGTTTCTTTCTTTATGGCTCAGTCAAGATTTCTAACAGACATTATTTACTACAGAATGTAAATATGAACAGTAAATGTGTTCTAACGAAGCTACGGTCCCCATGTGTTGCTAAAAATACAAATGTTACAGTTTTTAATGTTAACGTTCATACTGTAGAAATTACTTTATTTTACTTTAGCTACTTATTGATTACTTTAGTTATTTATATTGAACAAAAACGTAACCAAGGTTTTGCAGTGGTAAATGAAAATCAAAAATAAAATAAGGTACAATACAATATACTTTATTATACATGTGAATATTTTTTGGGGGCTCAAAGCTGTTCCATTCTTTACAAATATCTATAATAATGATACTTCTTGCTAGAAACTCTAATTTTCTTTTATACTTTAAATTGTTGGAAAAAGCCTCACGACATTTATCTTCAGAGGCTTGCCTCTTTTGATATTCTAGGGTTTTTATTCTAAGGGTCTTGTACCAATCTAACTAAAATAAACAACAGCTTTACTTTGTATTGGCATCGTCTATTGGTTCAAATGTAAAACAAAATCTTAGAAATTGCTGTGTTTTTATTAAATGATGAAAATAGTTTTTTGTATATCAATTTGAAAAATTGCAAATCATATCCTAACTACATCATTAGCCACCCCTCAATCCATGAATGAATAGATGGATTGATGGATGCTCACACTGCACAGCAAAGGCACAATATGGAACAATTATAAGTGAAGGTTTTGTTTTGCAGTAACTGTCTCAATGTCATGATTTGAGGGTGTTTGGGTTTTGTCTGGATACTTGTTATTCTTGGTTTCAGTTTACGTTTTGGATCTTGTTTCTGTTTATTATTTTCCTGGCTGTGCTCTAGTTTATTGAGTTCTAGTTCATGTTCAGTACATTATGTTTTCCTGATAAGTTTCTTGAATTTCTGTTTCGTCACTCTCAATTCATGTTTTGTCCTTTGCTCATGCCAAGCCTGTCTTGCCAGTCTGTCCATGTTTGTTTTTTGCTACCATCTTCTGAAGTAAGTTTATTTATTAACCTGTTTACTCACAACCAATGCTTCCTGCTCGTCTGCATTCCGGGATTCTCCGCTACAGCAACCCTGACTGTCAATACCCTTCTCATGCGATCATAACGGTGATATGTTTGGTAAAGAGCAAAAAGAGTTATCTACAGCAAGTAAGATGGTTACTGCTCAAAGTTTCCTAACAGAACCTGAAGGGGCAGGACTTCTTCACTGCCAGAAGTTGGAGAAGTTTCAGGAAATGGTTGTAGAGAAATGTTCTGATGCTTTATTTGAAGAATACTGAGTTTCAGTCCAATACAGGCATTTTTATCTTCAAAAAAAGTTTCCACCCTGTAATTTGGTAAACACCCTTTCTTTCATATTTCAAAAACTTCTTGGTTCAGATATACATAATCTTACGTTTCTGGTCTTGTAATTGAGGAAGACCAAACAGAGCAATCCTTTTTACATGCATTTCATATTGGAAGTTTGCTCTTCGGACTATGTGGTTCACCAAGACCTTAAATTCAGCTCAGCGCTCAACATCTTTTCATGTTGCAGAGATTCTTGGTAAATAAAAATTTATTTTATGTTTTTTTACAACTAACCTTATAATGATTATACTACTATCAATTACTACTTCAATCTGTTAATCAACATTAATAGATTACTTTCCAATTATTAACCCCTTTTAGAAGATTGTCACAAATGCGCCTTATAAGAGTACAGTTGATGCATATTCTACACATATGAAGGATTGTATTTGACACTTTGCCACCATCTAGTGGTCAGAGTTATTTAAAGTTCTGCCTATTTTGATTACTAAATACCTAGATTTATCTCTATCGAATATGCCACATTCAACTTAACAGTCACTAATTAATTTAGCATCTGCTTGACAGAAATAACGGTAAACACATTCAGGTAGTAGGAAGTTAATCAATCCTAACTTACACTACAGGAAATATAAATGATTATTTAAAAAAAAAAAGAACTAAACTACAACTTCTGCAGTACCAAGACAATCTCAGCAACTCATTCATACATAGGAGACATTATTTTACACTTAGATTAAGACAATTTAAAACAATTCACTGTTCCTGGATTAAAGAACTTATAATTACTTTCATTTAGGTTGACTTTTGGCCACTATGAACCAAAAGGCAAAAACAAACTCACACCTCACCTTGACATAACTTGAAAAGGCTATCTTTTACAAGTCATCACACATAACCAGTGCAGCATAGACAACAAACATAGCTTGCTTTTGCCTAAATTAGTTTGAACTAATTTGTCTCTAGCTCTGTTCTATGGTGCCCTGCGATCCTGTGCAGGTGATGGGAGACAGAAGAACTCAAGCAAAAATAACATCTCTCTTAGATGTCTCCCACCCTAAGTATGATACTGGTCCATCTGTAACACAATAACATCTTTGCTCCCAAAAAATTCAATAAGGTGTTCACATCCCTGCCATTTTTTGAACAGTTTTGCATGTTCTTATAAATAGTCTGTTTTTTGTACAAATATATGGAGTACAGTTTGTACAATTCTAAATGATCTTACTCAGTTGAGCAGCTCTTAGAATCTGCATATGCTATTTTCTTTACTAGTTTTTTTATGCATTTGACCAGACTGTACAGTATGTAGAATTTTTATTACCTTTTTTTTTTTGTGGATCGGCGTGCTTCCATTTGCTTGCCACTTTGCTGCTGTTACACCTGAATTTCCCCACTAAGGGACAATAAAGGATATTTATTTTCTATTTTATTCTCTAATCTAATCTTCGGCTTGCTCAGATTTTGATGGTGATTCTCATTTGCTTGTTTTTTTGTTTTTTTTTTTTTTTTCACTTTTGGGTCAGTAGCTACTACAGCTGTAAACTCTTTACCATTTTTTACAGGATGATCTGAGAGAGACCCATTATGATCCCACCCACCTTGTTTTCAGTTAAGCACTACGTGAAGCGTACAGGAATCAGCTTCAGGGCTTGTTTTATTGACAGAAGAAAGAAAATAAGTATCTGTGGCGCTTCATTTAGTTCTCATTTCTACTGTGTGTGCATCTGCTGTTATTTAGTTATTTCTGAACTGACTTATTCACTGTAGTAACAGAAAAAAACTAAAATGAGACTGGAGTGTTTTGTTATCTCTATATTTTCAACAATTAAACTGCAACAACTGACCAAACAGGTTGTAGATTTGAAATTATTTACATTGTCTGTGGGAATGGATGATTTCTTAAGTTAAATAGATAAATTTGCCTTTATTTTTTGCAAAATTGGTAAATTCGTAATGCAGACATGGATACACTAGGAGCTTGGATTTTAAAAAAATTGCCAAAAATTGTTTTCTCACTTAGAGGCTACCTCTCACACAGTTTGCTCAGGCAGAATTTCCTCTTTAATTGTCTAAATTTTGTGCTGGATTTTGATTTGTTCCTTGGCAGTTCTGTATAAGTATAAATTGACTAAATCATCCATTTTAAATTCGTCAGTGTGACTCCATTTGGGAATAGCTGCAGACGTATGTTGTTGACCTGAATTGGTGTTGTTAATATTACCAATTTATCGTTGCCTATAGATTTGTTTATATGCACCAGAACCAGTCAACAGGCTGATTATATCCATCCATCATTGTTAATGGGGTGGGGGGGAGGGTTGTTAGGGTTAGGGGTTCCTGCAATTCTTCGGCAAGAACAGGAAACCAGGTCAGAGTTGACGTAAACATAGATGGAAAATTCAGGGCAATCCTGGAGGAGAACCTGTTACTTTCAGGATATGTCTTTGTCTTAGTTTGAGTTTTGGTTCATTTATTCCGGGTCTGGTTCTGTTTACCTTTAGTTCTGTGTTTTGACTTGTTAATTGGTTTCAAAAGACCTGAGACTGGGGTGAAGGACCAGGATGCCTCCAGCAGGACAATGACTGAAGTATACAACCAGCGGCAAATGTCCAGAGCTAAATCAAGTTAAGAATTTGAATTACACTGTTACACCCTCTTAAATGACAAATATGTTGTCTGGCACAGAATGTAACACACAAAAAAAAAAAAAAAAACACTGAATAGATTATGTCAGTAGAAAACACGTATTTACTTTACAATTAAGGCAAACTAAGTACATAACAAATGAAAAAAAAAAAAAAAAAAACATACTCAGGGAATATTTAAATTTCAGGGTCTCTTAGGCCAAAACAACAAACAAAACACCCCTTTCTAACTATGAAATAAACTATAACTTTATCAACACGACAACAAGAAAAGGTACAATGGCTGACCTACCTGTCTAACCACAAAGCTGGCAGAGAACCCCTACCAGCTTTTACTTTGAAAAAATACCCTCGCCTTTTAGATGTACACATTTACTCACATTCAAATCACACCATTAAGCACAACTCTACAACAGTTACAAGATCACTGCAGATCAAGGCCCTGGGAGAAAGGGGCGTGACACTTTGAGATTGCACTCCTTACAGTGGCTGCTGAACTGCAACACATCTCAGCTGTGGCAGTTAGGCAGACCTGAAAGAGTGTGTTTTACAGGTCAATGACTCTAACATACACAGAAAAAGGTTTCTTCCCAGGACATATGCAGCTAAACACCCTAAATGTAAGATTTTTTTCTTCTAAAAATGAAGTAGTGGTTAAAGCATTTATATCATTACCGCATCAGCAATTTCCCAACTCAGGTAGAACCTGGCAAGAAAAACTTTACTCTCGAATTAAATATTCATAAATGACAGAAATTCGACTTAGGAATTAATTTACTGTACTTCATACTGAGTATGTATTGAAACTGTCAAGGTTTGAAGTGATTTTTTTTTTTCAGTTTGTATGTGTAGAAAGAGTGATGGAGCACACATGTAGTACTTGAGGGTCTCTCAACAGCAGCTTTCGCCTCTCGTTGTCACTCATTTCCTTTGCTTTAGGAGTTTCTCTTCCCTCGCGGACTCTAGAGAAGCTAAAAGAACCTGTGGTTTGTGTGCACCTCATATCTCTGCAGCGATCGTCTGCAGGGAGACCCGGACTGATATCCCAGCAGAGAACAACACATCATTTTCTCTTGTCAAGCCTTCTCTCAGGGCTCATCACAGAGAGCAGGCACTCAGGATCCATGATATTATTAGTCTCCCAGGGCAAGCTGTTCATTTGGTTTTCCCTAGAACATTACGCTGTTTAACGGTTTCTCTGTGTGAAGCTAAAACAAGTGGAAGAAAAATACACGAGGCTGGTATTAATTTGTTTCTGTGTTGAGATGTGTTTTTTTGAAAATAAGGTGATTTAATATCCACCATCTTTGCAGACGGTCTGTTGAAAGGGAATGGAATGTTCTCCCCCTGTGTTCCCTCTTACTCTTGCATCTGATGATTTTACACTTTTGCCTATGGGTTGATCTTGATTATAGTTACGTGCTGTTGCAGAACTGGGAGATCAGGGGAAACCCTTAAGTCTTTCATACGATGCTGCAACAGTGGAGGGAGATTACCCCACCACCCCTTTGATGCAAATATTTGCACCATAGTGGAAGGAGGGCAGGTTGCATGCAAACAGCTTCAGCAAAACAGCAAAACTCTGTTTTTACCTCCTACATACACCTGGTCCAATTTGAGACGTTTGAAACAAACAAAAAACAGTGCTGTGCTGTATTTTGTTGAGCTGTGCAGTTCAATCCCTACTCTTATTCTCAGAGCCTGAGGCTTAATCTCCTCACTGGTGAAGCCGTTTGTTTGAGGATCGACCTCACTTCTTGTCTGTCCTTGGCCTGACCTTCAGATAAGCTCTCACAGATCTTCACTCAGGATTTCTTTTTAAATCAAGGCTCATATCTTCATATTTATTACCCAAAGCCTGTATATTAGCCGTCAGCACAAAGAATTGTTCTTACTTACAAATCTGCATTTTGATAAAGTAAACTCACCAGCCACTTCATACCAGCTAGTACCAGTTTGGATCACTGTCTGCCCTCGGAATTGCCTTAATTCTTCCTGGCACAGATTCAATAAGGTGGTGGGAACATTCCTCAGGGATCTTGGCCCATATATTGACATGATAATATCACAATTTAAAATTAAAATCATGACTCATTGAACCAGGGTGTGGCAGTGACGGAGGTGTAATAGTGCAGGAGTAAAAAGTGACCCATATTCAGAGGCTTCAGTCCTCGACGCAGCCATCGACAGTTCAACTCCTGGCCCAGGCGACCTTCGCTGCATGTCTTCCACCCCTTTCCTGTCAGCTTAGTGTCGGAAAAATGTGAAAAATAAAGGCCACTAGTGCTGCAAAAAACATAAAAAACACTCATGGAACCAGATAAAGTTTTTCCAATGTTTTACTGCCCAGTTTTTTTTACCTGTGTGAATTGCAGTCTCAGTTCCCTGTGCGGGCACCCATTGTGTTCTCCTGTTGCTGTAGACCATTTGCTTGAAAGTTTGAGGTGTTTTCAGAGACGGTATTCTGTGTACTTTGGTTGTAACAAGTGTTTATTAGCTACTGGTGACTTACCTCGAACATCCCTTCTATTCTCCTCTGATATCAATAAGGCTTTTTTTTTCCACACAGCTCACTTTCTTTATTTTTTTGGACCCGTCTCTGTAAACCTGAGTAATGGTTGTGTGTAAAAATTTCCAGAAGATCAACAGTTTTTGAAATGCTCAGACCAGTCAGATTTTTACTAAGAAACATGCCATATCATTTAAATCTGCTTTCCCTCCATTCTAGCTGATGTTCATCAGGTCTGCTTTACCACGTCTAGACTAAATACATTGAGTTGCTGCCTTTTGATTGGTGATTGAACAGCTACTGTAAGTGGGAAGTGAATTTATACATGCCAAGTTTAAATGTTAAGGTTGAAGACATATTGCTCTCTTGGTTTTAATCACTCCTGCTTTCTTGTGTAACTTTTCAAAGTAATAAGTAGATAGGACAGACTGAAATTCTTAGTGTATTCTGGAAAAGATTTGTATGTCAGGTTTTTTTTTAAGGTGGAGTCTGGATGTATATTCAGAGGAAACTGCTGATCATTGTATTTACCAACTGATTAATTTCACTGGATGATGGAAAATAATATATGAAATCAAAGACATCATCATACATTGACGCTCACCGGAATAACATCGGCCACTACAGTGCTCCCCTCCAGATGTGGCAAATTGTAGGTTTAATGACTGAAGCTGAGTTGTTTATCAGCAAATACCTATAACTTTTCTTTTTACCAACTGTTATTGCACTTTTGTTCATGTAGCAGTACTTTTAAAGGTCTGAATTTTAGAATTCATTTAACAGTGTAGTGGATATTTGTCATTGTTACCCAGTGTTTAGTTAATAGTTTTTATAAAGAATATTATTTATAGTGTATACATTTTGAATAATTTTGCAATGTTTTTCACTTGGTGAAAAAAAAAAATCCTGTTATTTTTTAGAGATAAAACAATTGAAAATATTTGTAGGCTGTGAAACTTTACATGCTCATTTCTAATTGGTCTGAAAAATAAATTTGTACAAACAAAAGAAAAGACAAATGGCCTAGTTTTTTTTTGTTCCTATTATATAGTAATAGTAACACATAACATCATTTTTCAAAGTCAGGCATTAGTTTGGATTTTGGTGTGCCAAGCGAGATTTGTAATGGTCCCAGATGTCAAATCCCAACCCCTCACCCGCTAGTGAAAGATCTCTGGGGGCACCACTGCCTTCATAGCTTTAGCCATGTCAGAACCCTTAGATGTCAATCCTAATCTAAATAATAAAAATAGTGTCTAATAAGCTGAGTAATATAATACTGCCCAGCTTTAAACAGAAAGTAATCAGTTGATTAAATTGTATTGGAACATCAGTTTTTGCATTAGAAAATAAGAATGACATCCCTTAATGCAAGAGAGTGTATCATAATGTACCTTTATGTCAAATAACAGTCTGACACATATGATTCAATTTAAAAACATGTGAGCACAACTTAGTTTACAAGGCGATTTTTGTGACAACGTGTGGTGTCAAGCGAAAACCTACCTTTCCCAGTTTTAAAGCTCTTCTGCTGCTTCTCATTTGTAAAATACAGCTTCCACTGGGCTAATTCATGACTAAAGCATTTAAGCTGTAGTTTTATCATGGACAACAATTACCTTTTTAAAGCTTCAAAAGCATTTTTCATTTAAGTGGGTTTGTGTGTAGTTATGAGCAGTCAGTATTTAATTTGTAGCATATAGAGGTCACACAGATATCAGTCTGGAGAATAAGGAAGAAGATCGGGGGAAGGTCTCACCGAGGAGTAAAGCTAAATGCTACACACACAGGCCTAAATGTCCGCTGTCTAAAACAACTCAAAATACTTAACCTTGCCACTTAGGTGCACACTATAGTAGATATGTTTCCACCATATTTCCTTGACATGACAAGTTTATTTGAGTTTTCATTATTTTATTTTTTTTCTAAACAACACAGTTGCAGTTAGAGTCACAGTCATATGAAAAAGGACTTGCCCCTTACAGATTTATTTTGCTTTTTGCTTTTTTGTTACACTTAAATATTGCAAATACATTTTAGAATCAGACAGACAAAACTTAAGTAAATACAGAAGGCAGTTTTAAAATTCTGTTATATTTTAAGGGATAAAAGTTATCCAAACCCACCTGGCTCCATCTATGTGGATGAATCTTCTTTGTAGAATTGCTTAAATTCAGCCCTAATGGTTGCTTTTCAAGCATAAGCAGTCTGTTTAAGACCCTGCCACAGCATTTCAATTGGATTTTAGTTTGGACTTTGATTAGGCCACTACAAAATATTGATTTTTTTTTTTTTTTTCATTTGAGCAATTTAGAGACGGACTTACTATTGTGCTTAACATCATTGTCCTGCTGCCTTTCCTTGACAGGTTGAGCTTAAAGCCACAAGCTGATGATCACACATTCTCCTTCAGGCTTTTTTGCTAGAAAGCAGAATTAATTAATTACAGCAGTTCACCAGGTCCTAAAGCACCAAAGCTCGGGACTCAAATGCTGTGTTCACTTGCTCAGGCAATAACCACAATTATTTCATAATTTGACAAGAGGCAAGATAGGTCCAGGTTGGTTTGGAAAGCTTTTTCTCTTAAAAGGATAAAATTGTCATTTAAACACTGCATTTTTTTATTTACTCAGATTACCTTTGTCTAATATCGACATTTATTTGATAGCGGTGGTGCATGGTGTGGTTAAAACGGGTACCCCATATACGAATGCTATTAATTCTCGATGCAGCTGGGGTTCGAAACCTCAGAACCTTTATTGTATGTATTTGTCACTTCTCTCTCAGCCCACTTCCTGTCTAAAACACAGAATAAAAGGCAACTGATCCTATAAAATAAAAAAAATAAAAAAAACTATTATCTTGATTACCTGATACATTTCCACCTACCAGAACCAACCTAAATATGACCTCCGGGAGCACAGTGACCATAGAGTCTAGATTAGTGGATGAATCAATGGCCTCAGCATGATATCCCATTGAAAAATGACATCAGTATTTGGTCCAATGTGGTTATTGGATCAGATGGATCCCATTTCTGGTACATATGTAGACTAAGCATTTTTGTTTATTTCTTCATTATCACAGACTATATTACCATTGATAGAAGAGATTAATAACCTATCTTAGTATGGCTCACACAAAAAACAACCTTCTATGCCAACAAGCAGATATGATGATTTTCTTGTTAAGAAATTCTGCTGCCTAACCAGCCATTAAGCTCCTTCTGTTGCCGTTGGAAAGAAAGTACGAAAGGATGAATGATGTCCTTATTCGAATTTGACATGCTTAAAGGAAAAACGCTGACCATTTGGAAGGAATAAAAGTGGGAAGTGGCTGAGGGAGATGCAATCTTACAATGATTTTCATTCATATTCAGCAATTTCAGAGCAAATGGGTGTTAGACTGGAGGGTTTTTATATTAGATTTTAGGATAGCTTCTCATCAGCCTCCCCAGAGAAATTCCCAGTGGTCTCTGAAATCAGGCAAGCAATCCAAATCCTTGCATCATTTTTCATCACTTTTCACTTAAACCAGATATCCAGTGCTGTTTTTTAAGCCATGCATTTAAGATAATAAACAGCCAAATGCAGATTTCTCCTCATGACTAATTATAATTCCAAGAGAGAAACTTCCAAACTGCAGACGCAGGATTTAGTGATCTGCTCTAATAGAGTTGACCACTTTCTCAAGGTGTTGAAGCAAAAGCAAAGTAAACATTTTCTGTGTGTTGACAGGCCAGAGAATATGAGTTCCTAATTCCTCAAAATGTGGGCTGACTCACACATGCTATAAACATCGAATGGTAGAGGAAGGAGAAGAGCTGCCAGTGATTGATCACTGAGCTGCAGAGCTGAGCTGTGGAAATGAGGACTGGGAAAGCTCGGATTTGCGAATATGCCAATAAATCATCTCCAAAGAAATTAACATCAGTTGCATTTACAGCAAACTAGAAGTCCTCTATAATGGAAAACATGTTCATTTCTAGATACAACTGCCTGATGACTTATACATACAAGACAATCAAGTTGTAAAATCACTCTTCTCTGGTGTAATAACAGTAAATCTGCTCACAAACATATAATTGAGGTGTCAGTTTGATCGATCTGCCCCGTTTTACACAATCATTATAATTCAGTGTGAGGATATGGCTCCTGTAGAAGATCTGATCCTTTAACGATTAATAACACGTCTCACTCTGAAGACTGACAAAGGCTTGACAGCTTCTGAACGTGGCAATAACGAAGACCTCTGGGGTTTGTAGCATTTATTCATTTTCAACACATAGTCCCAAAGTGGAGTATCCAATTTTTGGAAGTCCTAATGGTATAATGCAGATCTAAGTCGATAACTGGGTGATCCTCACATCTTTTGAAGTCACTAAGTTATACCAAAAGGTCATAGGCGTTCCACAGTAGTAGAGGAGCAGGGCAAATTATAGCGAGATTTAGTTTGTTTCCTGCAATGAGGTGAGGTGATCACTCAGTGGCAAATGACCTTGCAGTGATAGCAAAGTCTTGAAAGTGAGTACTGTTAGGCGTAGACTTTAATGTGCTTTTGTTTTTGTCTTTGACAGCCTACCAAAATTACATCAAAAGTGTGTCGACAATTCATCCAGGAGGTCACAAAAAAACCTAGAACAACCTCCAATGCCCTGTAGGCCTCACTTGCCTCAGTTAAAGACAGTGTTCATGATTTAACAATAACAAAGACATTGGAGAAAAAAAACACATATGGCAGAGTTCCAAAAACAAAACCACAGTTGATCAAAAAGAACACAAAGGCCCATCTCATTTTTTGGAAAATATTCTTTACTGATAAGACAAAAGAGAAACTTTTTGGAAGGTGTGCATCCCATTGCATCTGGTGTGAAACTAACATAGCATGTCAGAAAATGAAAATCATACCAACAGTTAAACATGGAGGTGGTAGTGTGATGGTCTAGGGCAGTTTTTCTGTGACTTATCATAATTGATGAATCCATACATTTTGCTCTTTACCAGAAAATCCTGAAGGAGAATGTCAGGCCATCAGTTTATGACCTTAAGCTAAGGAGCACTGAAAAATCTGAACCAAACCAGCAAGTCAAGCTCTGATTGGCTAAAAGCAGAAAACCAAAATGAGGGTTTGAAGTGGTCTAGTAAAAGTCTGGACTTAAATCCAATTGAGATAATGTGATCCTGAACACATCATTAATGCTTGGGTCTCTCCCAGTATGGCTAAATTAAAGCTATTGTGCAAAGAAGAGTTGGTTAAACGTTTTTCTACAATGAGGCAATGACTGATTGCCAGTTCTCCAAAATACTTAATGACAAGGGTGAAACAACCAGTTATAAAGTTTAGAGGTACAAGGCTTTTTCCCTTAGGGAAAATGCAATTTTCACTTCCTTTAATAGCTTAAATCATAATTTGAAAAATGTGTTTTGTATTTACTCAGTTTATCTTAGGAATGACATACTCATAACAAAAACAAAAAGAAGAAAACACTAAAAACACGAAAGGGATAAATACTACTTCACAGCACTGTAGTCCTTCTCATTACCTGCTTTAACTGCTTACCAAACATGTTTGCAGATATCGGTATTCCATTATCTGTAAAGTTAAAACAATCAGGGAATGAGAGAAGTGGTGAACTTATTCAGATGAGAATGCAACAGAGCAAAAAATAAAAAAAATAAATACTGTTCAATTCTGATTTTTGTAACCAGAATGTTACTTTCTTTACGGAAACCTCTACACATCAGTTTAATAAACTACCACCAGTTAAATGCTTTTTATTCAAGTAACATTCAATAGGCAAGTCTTCCCTGGTATAGAAACTTGTTGCTATTTATTAAATTATCTCATTAGTAGGTTAGGACAATACAAGAATGTCATAAGTAAAAATCTGTGTCTTTATTTTTCTCTCTTCCTGGTATCTAAATGATTTGAGTCGTTTCTCTTGCAGTAAATTCAGGAACGAGTTGGCGTTCAGTGAAGCAATTCGGTGCCTGCTCAGTATCAGAGGTTACTGTGTGGCTCAGAGAAACCTTTTTTCACGCAAGAACAGCTTCATTTATGCCTGGGTAGAGCTTTGACACTACTGTAAAACAGGATACTGCAGTCATGCTGGTGGCAAGGTGTGTTTTGCTGTTTGCTCACCTTGCTGTGCCATTACACTCTTGCAAAATGAAAAACTGGATTTGACAAGCTAAAGGCTTAAAATAAATAAATCTTCTAAATTAGTGACTTTCTGAAGCTTTTATGGTTATAGTTCTAAAAAAATGAAAACACAAATATTTAATTTTAACAAATATCAGTAGATGTGACTTCCAATTTGTAATGCAAGATTTTTTGTAATTATATCATCAAACAGAGTTGTTTAATAATAAAGAAAGGAGAACTTGCAAGGGAATCGCAGGAGGAACAGGTCTTGGAACATAGGCAGCAAAATTGAGAAAACAACAGGTAGTGAAATTAAGCAACACAGAAACAGGCAGTGTAATAGAAGGACCTAACAATGAATAATGAGAATCAGAGAGCTATACTGATGGAGGACCAAGGATGGCATTGGATGCAGGTGAGTGAATCAAAGTATAATGTGGAGCAGCTGAGAAGGAAAGCAGGAAGACTGAAGGAAAGAGACTAATTAACACAGAAGGAGTTTAACTAAGACACAAAGGCTATGTTTACACAGCAGGTATTGATGCTCAATTTGGATTTGTTGCTTAAATCCGGTTTTTTGGAGGCTTTTTGGAGACTTTATTCTGAACGTTTTTTCACCCCAAAGCAGCCCACATGTGGAGAAGGAGACTGTAGATGTCATGCAATAGCACACTGTTTACGGAAAAAAAAAAAAAGTATGTTTCTGTGTAGCATTTTTTATGTTGCTTGGCGATGGGAGCCGACAATATTATGACCACATCGTAAGACGAAGAAAGGTATACACACACTTTTCTCCGGCGGTAAAAGTGGTTAAAACACGGTTATGTTTTTAGTTTTCTAAATAGCTCGGAAGATGAGGCTTACTGTTGATAAATCAAGTCGTCAAATTTGTTTTTCACAAATTCTTTTGGTTTTACAGCACTTTAAAAACACAGGAAGTTGTTTTAAGGTCCTACCGGAAGTGATGTTTCTTTCGGGAAAATGCTTCCATACACAGACATAGTTCTGTCTGCCCCCACTTGACCAGTATGTACAGAAACTAGAGACCCTCACCTTTCAGACGAGGTATGTCATGATTTGCCCGACGTTTTCCTGTGGCGTAATTTCCATGCGCAACGGAGGTTATAAAGTTGGCAGTCTCAGCTGCTTCGCACACAGGCGTCATTATGCACAGCTGTAAACAAAGTCAGTTTGTTGTTTTGCTTTGGCTGTGTTTTTTTTTTTTTTGTTAGATTTCTTTTATAATAATGGCGCAGAAGAGGCAGATGACTGCTCTGGAAGCGTTGGTTGAGCGATATTGACATAGAGGATTCTTCACACACAACCGTGGATTTTGATGAGAAAGAAGATGAGCAACTTCTTCTCATTGACCTGATTCATGAGTAAGTAATACCATTACTTTTTATTTCCAGCGTCTTTATATTACATGGCTGTTATTTCAAAAACAGATGATATGGCATATTTATTTTAGTTTTGAAACCAGAAAACTTGCAATGACCCTAATGACCCTGCGTCCCTCCCCCCACTCCAGCACAACAAAGAAATACAAACCTGTCCAGTATGGTGACAGGCTGAAAGCTTCTTATGAATCTGTTTTATTATTTACACTTTACCAATTACACTACTGTTTTATAACATTGCTGTTTTGTGTTATTTGGCTATTTTTGGAGTACGGTAGCAAATAATTTATCATCTTGTAAACAGAAAACTTAGCTATGAACTAATCTATTTCTGTATTTTTACAGCCAGGACGCAGGGCCATCTGGCACAGCAAAAACCCTGCCTCCCACCTCTTCAGTTGAGGCCTTCTCTTCTTCAAGGTGAGAAATCTATTCTGCAAACCATTGTGTTTACAAAAGAAACATAATGTGTCATCAAAGTGTTAGCATTGTGTTCATAGGCCTATTATAAGTCAATGTTAGATGCGACTTCGTTTTTAGCTTGCCATTTAGATAAACAGAGTCAAAGTTAGTCATCAACATATATATTTCTGTTTCCCCAGTGAAAATGGTGCAGAATAAGATGAGATGTGTCAGCCACCTGCCCGTCGGCTACGGTCCACCTCAAGACCCGTGAAGCGCAAGGTTGCATCTGCCACAAACAAAAGGAGCACTTCAACCAGGCCAGTATGTTTTTTTTTAACATTTGTTTACACTGTTTTTTATAGATTTTTTTTTGTTTACATTTGTTTAGATTGTTTTCTATTGAAAATTATTGTTTTCAATAAAACCTCTCTTGGAGATAATTCAATATAATTCAGCTTGTTTTCTATTCATTATATTGTTAATATGCTCTGCACAATGGTACATTTTGATGATACACAGGGTAAATGTCATGACCAAAGGTTATGTCATATGCAGAAGGAGTCTTACAATGGAAATCCACACATGTATTTGATCAGATTCCCTTTTATGAGGTGAAAAACACATTTGGAACAGTTTTGCCACATTTGGCTAAATTTTGCCAAAATTTCCCACTAAAACCTTTATAGAAAATAAATGCTTCACCTGATTCAGTCCAAATTTGCTGCAGTAATATCCCGGATGTTGATGAATACAACCTGTGGGTTCTCCAAGAATTTTCAAAGGATTTTCATAGTGTTTTACAATGTTTATTTAGAAAAGAATTTAGGTGAGGGCCACAAAATGGAACATTTTCTGTTTTCAATCATGAATAAATCAGACATAGTAACAGTTGCAACAGTGGTTCCACTGGAAATATATTCATTTATGTCATGGAGTTTAAACGAAAATTCAACATGGACAACTCACCACCCCGCCATGTCCAATCACTCCTTACTGGCTGCTCCGATCAACACCAGGTCCGCACTCCTCCTCGTCCAATCATCTCCCAGGGCATCACTTTTAAAGACCTTCAGGATGGAAGACACCGCTCTTCTGCTTAGCTTCGATGATCAGCTCCGACATGTCCGACTAGTTTTAGGTGACTTGGTGGTTCCTCGCACTGTTTTGTGACGAATTCCGCGCTCCTTCCTTCTCCTCCGCTTGTAGGAGCGTTCGACTAGACTCCTGCCTTTTCACTCATTACGCATTATCTTCTCCCCAAAGGCATCTCAAAACATTGCATTCCGCAATGCGCATAATTCCCCAAGCTCGCTCCTTTATTTGTCACCTTTTGGATCTGGCTAATTCTGTCCCCTGTCTGCTAGATTCGGTTTCTTTAGATGAGGTTGCCACTCTGACCTGTCTTTCTGGTCCTCTTTCCTGCAGAACTGGAACGGTATAGCTTTCTTTAATGATGACGTCGTCACATCAGCAAATTTCATTCAGTTTTCACGGACGCAGCTCCGTCCGTGGATATTGGGGGATTTCTTCAGGGTGCATTGTTTGCTGTCATTTGGCCACCTTTCTTTCCCCAATCCGAATCATCAGCCTCTTATGAAATAATCCCCATCACTATTGCATGCCGCGTCTGGGGCAACCAATGGAAAAGAAAACGCTTTATGCGACAATGCAGCCATAGTCGAAGTAATAAAGGCCGCTCCTCTTCTAAGTCAATCATGCCCTTCATGCGCCGTGTTGTAGAAAAATTTGTTTTTACCAAGACCGAAGTATTGTCAGTCAGTCAGTTAATTTTTCAGATACCTGTCATCCATTGTCTTTTTTTCCTATTTTTCTCTTTTGTCACTTCCTCAGTCCTTTTTAATACTGTAGAGCTGCAAAAGTTTTAACCCATATATTGATGCAATTAGTGCGTTGTGGTCCATTTTTTTCACACGTTTCTCCCTGGGGAGGAGGAGGTAATCCCTTAGAACTGAACCCATACTGACAGCCTTGCCACACTGGGAAAAATCCCAGATCCCCTTTGTCCCCAGTAGAAAACTGTTTTTGGGTTGTTGTTTTTTCTTTTTTTTTTTTTTGGCATTTCATTTAATCTTTTAGTTTTAGTCTATTAGAACCATTTGAACTTTTGAAATTTAGAATCTTTTATAATTTGAATTTCAGGCCTTTGGTTACTAATCACAAAGGAATTTACTTATTTGGAAACACCTTACTAGCAATAATGCACACAGAGAAATTAACAAAATAAATGGTAAAACTTTTTAAACAATAATGAAAAACTCAGAGATAATCAAAACACAAATTCAAACACAAACAAAGACCAAAACCCAAACACCTAAGAATTGTAACAAATAGTTTTTCAAATATTCATTGAGGTTCTATTAGAATAAATGTAGAAATTAAATTTGTAGCTTGCAAAGCAATAACTCTAACTTGTAGATTTAAGTGCCAAAAACACATTTTATAAGTGACCAATAAAACATTTAAGTACTTTTGAAATCATGTATTTACAACTCTGTGATGTGTAAGATTTGGGTCTTAAAAGATTTCTTTGTAAATTGGACCTCAAACTTCCACAGCTCATAAACAAAACTGAGACCATGATGCATATTCTGGATTTTCAGGTTTCTAGTAGAAACCTGAAAGTTTTGTGTGGAAAATGTCTGGTTCTTGGATCAGCGTTGAAACATCTTGTCGTATAAACACTGAAAGATATCACGTGTACGACTGACTAAATGTTGCATAAATAATCAAGAACTCCTAAAAACAGTAATATTAACAATGTTTTACTACTATTGATATGAGTAACAACCACCTTGAATGCGGAAGTCGCGTATGGTTGTGTTGCCCTGACTATATGACATGTAATTCTGAATTTCGTGGGCGCTCCAGGTAAAATTTCTTACTTGGAAGTCAGAATTTCTGACAAATGGAATGTAGCACAAGTACCTGGGTGTTGTCATTGACAAGAAGCTGACATTCAGTGAAAATTCTGATAAGGTCCACAAAAAGACAAATAGAAATGGTGAAAAGTTGATGACCATTTTTTACACTGTCCTTACATTTGCTATTATCGCTTGATTCAGAACCCTATCAGTAGGAGATGAAACAAATAGTTGCCAGCAAAATTATGGGTACTAAATTACCTGAACTAACAGAAACATTTTTAAAGAGCATCACACAACACGCGAACAACATTATACACTCCCTTTATTACCCATGTCATGGTGAATTTAAGCTCGTTACCATCTAGAAAGAGACTCCATCAATGACCAGCAGATGCAAAAACACTTTTATTATGTTTTAAGTTTTCTTGAATGTTTCTACCAGTGTTGTAGAGTGATTGTGCTTTTTATGTTTTTCACCTGGCTGCTAGGGAGAGTTGCTTTCAGGGACAACAATAAAGTTACACTTATAATGATATAATGCTAATCAGACTGTAAGATGGTCTCCCACAAAGGTTTTGGGAAATTTTATATGGAGCAGAATGGAGATTGTTCTCTCATTTGCAGGACACAACCAGTACTTGCCAGAAGGTTAAACAGATTCTTGAGTGTTTATGTCTGATCAATTGCTTTAGTTTATCTCAGCTGCATGAAACTTTGCACAGGAAAATGTCCACAAGTGGATTTAGGGTTTTCTTAAGTTTGTAGCCTTCCTTGTGATATTTTTAAGAGGTTTATATACTGTACAATGCAGGAAACATTCAGGCGAGGGAAAAAAAAAAAAAAAAATTCTCTGTGTGCCATCCTCATTATCTCTGAAACAATAGCTGCTACTGTGATATTTACACTTCTGATTGAATCTCCAGAGTGTTACCTTTAATGTGACACCAAACTTATTTAAATAGAGTTTGTAGTTGCTGAGAAAAACTTAATTACATCTGGCCATGTACTCTTGAGCACAAAGTTCACAAAACCGCCTTGAGATACAGGAGGTTAAGGAACCTCTTCACTTTTCCATAGTATTTATGTAATGTTGTTTTTTTGTTTTGCACCATTCTTCGAACTGACAGTTTTGTACAATTAGATGCTTTTAAGCTTTTGTAACCTTATCTAAACTATAGGTTTGGCCAAAGGACAGAACTAAGCAAATGCCAGGAAATCCCTACTAAAATTGCTGAATTCTATTTCCATTTGATCAGATTTTATATAATCCACAGTAGGTATTAAATGAACACTGAAACTGAGTCAAAGGGTAGTTAAACAAAATATTAAATTTAGATTGTGCACGCTTAAACAACCACGTTGCAATGTGTGGTTAATCCTTTATATTCTGCCCGTTTTTTCAGTTGAATGTTTCATTAGCAATGACTAATTTTTATTTTTTTTTGTAAAAGGAAAGCTGCCAGATTTTTTTCCTATTGTTCTGGTATTTCAAAGACTTTACAATGCATTGGCCTTCGGAAGGAGAAATGGAGTTTTGACGAAAATTTAACTTGGAAGACTCCACTTCCGGCTCCGTCTAATTACTCCAAGTTCTCCGCTCCAACCAATGACCTCCTGATCCACATTCCTCTTCAGCCAATCATTCCTCCAGGCTTTGCTTTAAAAGACCTTCATATGCGGAATCTCCTGCTCTTCAGCTGAGCTTCGACCCTCCTCCACCCTATCTCCACCATCAGGCTTCAAGCTCCTTCCAACTCCCTTATCTACTCAGGTCTCCACTCCACCACCAGTATCAGGGTCCCGGGGGGAAGACTTCTCTAATTCTAACCCTAAGATGTTTATTCAAGCTCATGTCATTATCAGCATCCATGTCTTCCACTGGGGCCCGAGGGCCAAAAGAAATCAAACAATCAAACATCATCAAACTCCTCTAATTGCCGTCTCTGTGTTTCTACTTGGCTTTTATTTAAGGGTGTATTCACACCGGGAACGTCCTTTGGTCCGTTTGTTTGGTCCGTACCAAAAGCGAACTTTACTTTTTCCGTTTGGTGCGGTTTGTTTTCACATTGTACTTTGACGATCATTGTTCCCATTGGACAGAAATGGGACAGAGCGCAGACCCGGAAATTTAGGAAAACAGCTGTAGACGTGCTGCGTGCAGCACCTCTGTTCTGCATATTTGTGCCGTTATTACAGCTGCAATATTATTGTGAGGGTGAAGAGCAGCTCATTCAACACAGACTTTGAGAC
>JAHUTJ010033791.1:0-23748 GCA_036250325.1 Characodon lateralis
ATTCCACATGTGTTAATTCATAGTTTTGATGCCTTCAGTGTGAAGCTACAATATTCATAGTCATGAAAATAAAGAAAACTCTTTGAATGAGAAGGTGTGTCCAAACCTTTGGTCTGTACTGTAGGTCAATTGTCCCAAGGAGCAGTGTCCAACCTGAGAATGTAGGCTAGAAGCTAAACTCATGACAACAGATTGAAATTAGTCAGCTATAAGAGTAGCAGATTTTTAAGTAATTCATTTGCATTTTATTGCATGACATAAAGACACAGATAAGTATACATCACATAAAGAAAACTTAATATTTGGTACTTTGTTTGCAATTATAGATATCAGATGTTTCCTGTAGTTCTTGATGAGGTTTGCACACACTGCATCAGGAATTTTGGACCACTCCTCCATACAGATCTTCTCCAGATCTTTCAGGTTCTGCGGCTGTCATTGAAGACTGACTAGGCCACTCCAGAACCTTGAGATGCTTCTTATGGAGCCACTCTTTAGTTGCCCTGGCTGTGTGCTTTGGGTCGTTGTCATGCTGGAAGACCCAGGCACGACCCATCTTCAGTGCCCTTACTGAGGGAAGGAGGTTGTTGGCTAAGATCTTCCGATACATGGCCCCATCCATTCTCCCCTCAAAACATTGCAGTCATCCTGACCCCTTTGCAGAAAAGTATCCCCAGAGAATGATGCTTCCACCTTCTTGATTCACATTAGGTATGGTGTTCTTTGGGTTCTACTCATCCTTCTTCTTCCTCCAAACATGGCAAGTGGAGTTTAGACAAAAAAGCTCTATTTTTGTCTGACCAGACCACATGACCTTCTCCCGTTCCTTCTCTGAATCATCCAAATGGTCATTGGCATGTCCAGGCACATCAACTTCTGATGTGCCTGAACATGCACTGGCTTGAGCAGGGGGACCCTGCATGCGCTGCAGGATTTTAATCAATGGCGCCGTAGTGTGTTACTAACAGTCTTCTTTGAGACTGTGGTCCCAGCTCTCTTCAGGTCATTGACTAGGTCCTGCTGTATAGTTCTGGGCTGATCCCTCACCTTCCTCATGATCATTGATGCCCCACAAGGTGAGATCTTGCATGGAGCCCCAGACCGAGGGAGATTGATCATCATCTTGAACATGTTCCATTTTTTTATAATTGCGCCAGCAGTTGTTGCCTTCTCACCAAGCTGCTTGGCTATTTTCCTGTAGCCCATCCCAGCCTTGGGCTGGTCTACTATTTTATCCCTGATATCCGAAAACAGCTCTCTGGTCTTGGCCATTGTGGAGAGGTTGGAGTTTGATGGAATATATGGACAGGTGTCTTCTATACAGATAACAAGTTCAAACAGGTGAAGTTAATACAGGTAATGAGTGGAGAACAGGAGGGCTTATTAAAGAAGAACTAGCCTGCCTGTGAAAGCTGGAACTCCTCCAGGTTGGTAGGTGATCAAATACTTATTGTCATGGTTCTAGGTACGGATATGACCCACATGCAGAAAACACTCAGGAGAATCTTATAGATTTTAAAAGGTTAATTTTCACAGGGGAAGCTATGAATATTGCTCTCAGTAGAATGTGTAGCTTCCTGAAGGAGATGACTAAACCGCCAGGGTGAAAGAGAGATGTGGAGTCTGGGAACTCAGGACTGGAGAGGACTCAGAAGGTGGGTATCCAAGGTATGTGGTTCTTGGGGAGTCCTGTCCAACTCAGTCCAAGATGTGTGATACGGTGGTGTGGGGCGCCAGGTCGAGGTACTTGCGTTAGAGCAGGTTGGAGGGTGAACAGAGTTTGCTTATGTCTTGGTCTAGCTGATCGTGGAGTCAGGAACACCTGTTACCTCTTTAACCATGAGCTCCGACGCCACCTATGGACTGAGCAAAGTAAATAGCAGGCAAGAAAAAACAGAAAACAAACAGAAACTCCAAGACCCCGACACTTATGTCATGCAATAAAATGTAAATTAATTACTTATAAATCACACAATGTGATTTTATGGATTTTTGTTTTAGATTCCGTTACTCACAGTTGAAGAGTACCTATGACATAAATTAAAGACTTCTACATGCTTTGCAAGTGGTAAAACCTGCAAAATCGGGAGTGTATCAAATACTTGTTCTCCCCACCATATCGTTAAATCATTCTACTCACCATACTGCCTCCGAACTCCTTTATGTGTTTCGGTCCGCAACAAACTCAAACTGTTAAACGAGAGATGTGAAATAACCCATTATAGTTCTGGCCGCTTAACTCAAGAGGTGCATTACAAAAGCTGAAGCCATGAGAATAAACAGGACATTCTCCTCTGCACGTATACTTTTAGTGGCAGAGTAAAAACATGAGAGTGGACCCACCCAGAGCCAAGACTGAACACAACTGAAGTTAGTGATTTGATGTTTACGGATGAATTGATTGTTTTGAACGGCTGTTTACCTTGAATGTTAGAACTAGAGTCTTAATTAGTGAGAGATGTTCTTTGTTTTTTACGACTTTGCTTGCTTATACTTCAGTTTAATTTGATCTTAAATTAAATTACTTAGGCATTTAAATACAAAAACTGTGGGTAGGTATGAGCATACCTGTTGCTCACTGCTTGTTTTCGACACCCATTATGGCAGCAGGGACATGTGAGACACTGTGTGGAACCTGGCTGCAACACCGACACAGGCTGCATGCCCCATGAGGGAGAAGGAGGAAGTTCACAGTGTGCTCGTTACTTGAGGACGAAACAATGAGTAGTGCAACAAAACGTTTGCACACTTTTTTCGGTTAATTTTTACAGTTAAGTGTTGGTCACCAATAGTGAGTTGCCTTAACTGTTATATTTAATGGTGAAGTTGGTGATTTTTCTTTCTGCCACAGCAACTCAAGTAGTGTTCTTTTCATCTATTTTGTTACATTTTTCTTCTTTTTTTTTATCCATCACACCTCACAGGTGTGTGCAATTGGCATGCTGGCTGCAGGGATGTCGACCAGAGCTGGTGCCCGTGAATTCAATGTTCATCCCTCTACCATAAGCTGTCTCCAAAGGCGTTTTAGATGGGCAGTACATCCAACCAGACCACCTGTAACCACACCAGCCCAGGACCTCCACATCCAACATGTTCATCTCCAAGATCGTTTGAGACCAGCCACCCGGACAGCTGCTGAAAGAATCGGTTTGCACAACCAAAGAATTTCTGCACAAACTGTCATAAACCGTCTCAGAGAAGCTCATCTGCATGCTTGTCATTCTCGTCGTCTCAACCTGACTGCAGTTGGTCGTCGTAATCAACTGGAGTGGGCAAATGCTCACATTCGATAGCGTCTGGCACAGTGGAGAGGTGTACTCTTCACAGATGAATCCCAGTTTTCATTCTTCAGGGCAGATGGCTGGCGGTGTGTGTGGTGTTGTGTGGGTGAACGGTTTGCTGATGTCAATGTTGTGGATCGAGTGGCCCATGGTGGCAGCGGGGTCATGGTATGGGCCGGCGTATGTCATGGACATCGAACACAGGTGCATTTTATCGATGGCATTTTGTATGCACAGAGATAACGTGATGAGATCCTGTGGCCCATTGTTGTGCCATTCATCCACAACCATCACCTCTTTTTGCAGCATGATAATGCATGGCCCCGTGTTGCAAGGATCTGTACACAATTCCTGGAAGCTGAAAACATCCCAGTTTTTGCATGGCCAGCATACTCACTGGATATGTCACCCGTTCAGCATGTTTGGGATGTTCTGGATTGGCGTATACGAAAGCGTGTTCCAGTTCCTGCCAATATCCATCAACTTTGCACAGCTATTGAAGAGGAGTGGACCAACATTCCACAGGCCACAATCAACAACCTGATCAACTCTATGCGAAGGAGATGTGTTGCACTGCGTGAGGCAAATGGTGGTCACACCAGATACTAGCTGGTTTTCAGACAATCCCAATGAAGCAAAACAGCACATTTCAGAGTGGTCTTTTATTGTGGCCAGCCTAAGGCACACCTGTGCAATAATCATGATGTCTAATCAGCATCTTGATATGCCACACCTGCGAGGTGGGAGGGACTATCTATGCAGAGGAGAAGTGCTCACTATCACAGATTTAGACAGATTTGTGAACAATATGAAATGGTTATTTTGTGTATGTAGACAATATTTTAGATCTTTGAGTTCAGCTCATGAAAACTGGGAGCAAAAACAAAAGTGTTGCGTTTATATTTTTGTTCAGTGTATATTACAAATAGCATGAAAATGCTATTAATGCACACAACACTTGTAGGGAAGAACTACATGGGTTTTTGATATTTATGTTTTGGTATTTTATATTTAATTTTATGGAAAATATATACATACTGTGGTTCTATTTTGCAGGAGGTAGATGATCGACTTTGTTGTTGTGTCCTCAGACCTTCGGCTGCATGTTTTAGACACTCGGGTGAAAAGAGGGGCTGAGCAGTCCATTGATCACCACCTGGTAGTGAGCTGGATACGCTGGAAGAGGAGAAAGCCTGACTTGGCAGGCCCAAGCGGAGAGCTTTGACCAGATTCTGGGGGATGTTGGAGATATAGAGTCCGTGTGCAAAGCCGCATTTATTGTCGATGCGGCTTTGGGGGAGGATGAGTTCCGCCCTGAGTACCTTAAGTCTCTGGATGTTGTGGGGCTGTCATGGTTGACACGCCTCTTCGACATTGTGTGGCAGGCGGGGACAGTGCCTCTGGACTGGCAGACTGGGGTGGTGGTCTCCCTTCATAAGAAGGGTGACCGGATGGTGTGTTCCAACTATAGGGGGATCATACACCTCAGCCTCCCTGGTAAGGCCTACGCCAGGGTATTGGAGAAGAGAGTCCGGCTGATAGTCAAACCTCAGCTTCAGGAGGAGTAGTTTGGTTTTCATCCCAGCCATGGAACAATGGACGACCTCTACACCATCTGCAGGGTACTTGAGGTATTCGACTGTGTCCCTCATGGTGCCCTGTGGCGGGTGCTCCAGGAGTACGGAGTCAGGGGCCCTTTTTAAGAGGCCATCCGGTCCCTGTACAAGCGGAGCAGGAGTTTGGTCCGCATTGCCGGCACTAAGTCGGACCTGTTCCTGTTGCATGTTGGACTCCGGCAGGGGTGGCCTTTGTCACCAGTGCTGTTCATAACTTTTATGGACAGGATTTCTAGGTGCCGCCAAGGGCCAGAGGGGTTCTGGTTTGGGAACCAGTGTATTTCGTTTCTTCTTTTTGCAGATGACGTGGCCCTGCTGTCCCCCTCTAGCCAAGATCTAAAGCATGCATTGGGGCGGTTTGCAGCCAAGTGTGAAGCGGCTGGGATGAAGATCTGCTCCTCCAAGTCCGAGGCCATGGTTCTCGACCGGAAAAGGGTGGCTTGTCCTCTTCAGGTTGGAGGGGAGTTCCTGCCTCAAGTGGAGGAGTTCAAGTATCTTGGAGTCCTNAAGCGGCTGGGATGAAGATCAGCTCCTCCAAGTCCGAGGCCATGGTTCTCGACCGGAAAAGGGTGGCTTGTCCTCTTCAGGTTGGAGGGGAGTTCCTGCCTCAAGTGGAGGAGTTCAAGTATCTTGGAGTCCTGTTCACGAGTGAGGGGAGAATGGAGCGGGAGATTGACAGACGGATTGGTGCGGCTGCCGCAGTAATGGGGACGCCATGCCGGTTCATTTTGATGAAGAGATAGCTGAGCCAGAAAGCGAAGCTCTCAATTTACCGGTTGGTCTACGTTCCTACCCTCACCTATGGCCATGAACTTTGGGTCATGACCAAAAGAATGAGATCAGGATAGGGTGAGGAGCTCGGCCATCTGGGAGGAGCTCAGAGTTGAGCTGCTGAGCCTCCACATCGAGAGGAGCAAGTTAAGGTGGCTTGAGCATCTATACCGGACGCTTCCTGTACGCCTTTCTCAGGAGGTGTTCCAGGCATGTCCCACTGGGAGGAGGCCCAGGGCACAGCCCAGGACACGCTGGAGGAACTATGTCTCTCGGCTGGCCTGGGAACACCTTGGGCTCCCCCCGTAGGAGCTGGAGGAGGTGTCTGGGGAGAGGAACGTCTGGGTGTCTCTACTGAGTCTGCACCCACGACCCAGGCAGCGGAAGACAACAAGTACTGGCTCTATTTTGTACCTGTTGAATAAAAATATTAATCTCACTTAATACAGATGATTCAGCTTTTGTTGTAAATTCCACCCACAATGCCAGGATTTCCTAAAATTAATGTACTTAACGCTATATTAGGGATAAAATGGCTTGTTCATCGAAATATGTGCATTTTAAAAAGTTTTTCATTTCAACAGCTCTTTAGAACTGTTGGGGCTTGGGAGTGTGGGTTTTCCTTTTCCCTGTTTTTACCACCTGACGTCGCCGTGGAGTTAAGGAGTGGATTCAGTGACAGGTGTTTCAGATCTGCCGCTGATTGTGTCTGCCAGATGAGAAGTATTTAGGGAACCAGCCACCAGTCCTCCATTGCCTGAATGTTGTGCCAATGTGGTAAACCTCGAGCCTCAAGTTACCTGATATATATATTTCGCCTATGCTAAGAAGAACTAACCCTCCTTGTATTCTTGCTTTGCATCAGTGCTTCTACCTGTGGGATGCGGATGGATTAAAGGCGACCCCCTGGACCGGAAACCTAAAGAAACCTTCAAGATCTACAGTTCAACCTTTTGGTTAGTCAATAATCTGCCTGGCGGCTTGGCCCTCAAATACAGTAAACCCTGTGGCTTCAGTTGGATTGTCAACCTGAGACAAAGAAACACATCAGCTCTGTTACTGGACCTCTCCCGGACTCCTGCTCTTAAGACCCCGACTAGAAGTTTCCTGCCAGCTCCTAACTCCCATGGCAACATTAAGCCGACGGTAACTTATTAAAATATTTCCCCATCTGATTCCAAGTTTACCAACCTGCACTCTTCTTGATGAATAGGTACGCAGTAGTACCGAAAGAATTTGGTCGGTACTTATAAAAGTACCGAATTTGGTACCCATCCCTAAGTAGCATATGCAAGTAAATAACAAATAACAACAATATCCCATGGCTAGGCGATCTGAAAGTTGACCACAGCAATCTCCCAGAGCAAAACGCAAAATACATCACAGACATCATAATGTAGCCCTACATTGTTAGAGCTACATAAAAAGTTTTCATTAGGTTGAACATTCTTTGGAATGTACTTTGATCTACAGATTGTCAGGTACTGACCCTGGAATAGAATAGAATAGAATAGAATAGAATAGAATAGAATAGAATAGAATAGAATAGAATAGAAAATGTTTTTTTGTTAACAACTAAAACATGTCAAAGTCATTTTCTGGAGCCACCACTGTCATTAAGACAGTTTCCAGAGTATCATTTGATCCAGTGGTTTATTGGTCTGGCAGGTCTCTAGTGCCGGAAGACCACTTCCAATAAGCATCATACACTCTTGTGATAAAGGCTTCACTGGAGGGCAAAAGTGATATTTCAGATGGAAATGACCACTGCTTGTCACATTATCACAACCACTCTGTGAAGAATCAATCAATATCCATTTTGTGAAGGCTCATCAGGGAGATCTGATGATGCTGCTGCTACTGCTGATCATGAAACAATATAGTAATGTAAAAAAAAAACTATTCAATTTCCATAATTTTGTGTGAATAATAATATTTTTTTAAAGGTTAACTTTTTTTAATGTTACCTGTTTCAGATCAATAATGAACTATCACTTGAAGCTAGCCTTAAATAACTGTTCCACCATGTGAGTTGAATTAAAATCTGAAAGCACTCACTGTGGAACAAAATAATGGAAGATAATACATCCATTTATTCAATCAATCACAAAGTAAAATTCTGTCTTCTAAATGTGTATGAAAAACAAGTTACTAGAATGTTGTGTAAAGCATTTTGTATTGTGGTATGTTCATTTTGACCAAGAAGTCAAAACTTGAATCTTGGAAAATTTTCGCACCCAACTTAACCAGTTTCCAGTTGCCAGACAGAAAACTAGGAGGCTTTGCTAATCATTGTGCACTCTATGAGCCAGGTAACTACCAGTAATAACTAAGTAAGAGGGTTTTATTTATAGTGTCATGATCCAGAGATGTTTGAGTTGTGATTTTCTTTTGTTTGTGTATTTTGACTATTTCTTTGCTGTTTATTTTGTTCTTTATGTCTGGATTTCTTAGTTTATTTCTCTGTACTAATTTATGTTGGGATTTTTCTTATTAGTTCATTCTTTATATTTAGTTTCCTAGTTCATTCTTGTGTTCTTTGTACTTAGAGTTATTTTCTCTGTTAGATATTTCCCTTGGCTTTCTTTGGATTTCTGTTCAGCCCTATCTGATTAACTAGTCTATCTCCTTTCGATGCTCTGCCTTCTCTCTGCCTCAGCTGCAACTCATTGCTTCTGATTAGCTTTGCTGGTTTGCCTGTCATTTCTCCCACCCTCCCTCAGTATATAAGCTCTGTTTTTCTCATTGTTCTCCATTGGAACCCTTCCATTCTCTTCATGTTCCCTGTTCCTCCGTTGCCCTGTGTGCTTTTGTGGGTTTACATTCTTTATACACACCATGTAAGGTTTCTTTGTTTTATTATTTAAAGATTCTTTCTTACCTTAGTCAGACTCTGCACTTGGGTCCTTTAAACCAAAACATGGCATACTTTCACAGATGGAAATCACAAAGTGCTTCGAAAAAAGACAGAAAATAAATAAATGAAATTATTTATAATATATAATAAATGAAACAATAATAATAAAAACAAAACAATATTTGAAATGATCTTAATAAAATGCATTTTTAAATAAGAATGGCTTTGGATGCAACTTGCTCATCAAGTTGCATCAGTCTAAAAGGAGTAATTAATTCAAGTTTTACTATCTGGTCTTTGGGATGAGTAGATCTTGGTCTAATTATCTCAAGCTGGAGAATGTGGCTTTAACAATTAAGTCATTTTGGAAGAAGCTTGACCATGCAGGAACCTGGAAGTTGAAGTCAGGATTCAAAAGTGAATTGAAAGATGTGAACAGTAGTGAAAGAAGAGAAGAGAGGTAATGTAGATCATCATGGTTGCACAGCATACCTAATGTTACCAGTAAAAATTTGAGGGATGTGTATTTGAATGGAAAGTCTTCCTCCTAATAAGGGAAAACCACTACCGAAACAAGTTGAAATTATCAATAAAGAGAGATAAAAACAGATATCCCACTGCTCCTTATAAAGCCAAAGAGCTGGTTAAAAGAATTCTGTGTAATGAAAGGATTCGATGTGGTTGATAGCCTCATATCATATTTGCCTTGGCAAACATGATTTTGACAATTATGCCACAAGGCTGAGTTATCAACTCACATGAATGAATACTATTAATCAAATGTGGGACAACAGAAATGGCCGCTGCTGGAAAGCATCTCATTGTGGTGGTAATAAATTTAACGTTTCAGATAATGGAGTCACCAGCCAAAAAAGGGGTTTGGGGGGCAACAGACAACACTCAGAGGATTGTGGTTGATTGGAGACAGCACTGTCAGAACTGTGAGGAGCAGGATGTTCTTCTCTCCGCACTGACTGTGGAGCAGTGTTGACAGAGTTGTTTGAAAGATTCAGGCAAGAGTAAGGGATGGGGTCAGAAAGATGTGGGGTAAAAACTTTAAAAGTCCTCAAATTTGAAAAAGTTGCATGAAATCCAACTATAAGTGACAAAAGAAGCCAATGTTTTAAAGGAATTAAGCACATAATTAGCACATAGTAGCAATGTAACCAACAATGTTATTTTGCATTTTGTCCAGAAAAGAACATTTATTAACAGATGATGTACATATATATACATATATTCTATTAATTTATTATGATACCAACAAGAAGTGCATAGAAACAGTACTGCAACTTTCCCAGCATTTTATACTTTCAGCAGCTATATTATATTTTGAGGTCAGGTTTGGTGAGGAACCTCCAAATTTCCAAACTATAATGACTTCAGGGGACATTCCAGTTGGATTTTTCACTTGGAAGTTGAAAATTTCAACCTATGATTATGTATGTAATGCAACATTACGCCAACATTCAAGTAATTTGTTTAATTTTAAAGAATATGGAGACAATAGATTCACTACGTATTCTCCAACCTAACTTCAAAAGCAGTTAAGTTTGGACAATCCAAACTTCGGTGCAAAAAAAGACTTCGGGCTGTTGGTTACTACACATTTACCTGTTGAAAGTTTGTCAAAAGTAATTTGGATGACTCTCATACCAAGAGCAAAGTTCTTCTCTTTTGAGCATGTATGTCTCCTTTTAACATCGAGGCATGGTCACCTTTCCTCTTAGCAAATTATGTGGTTTTGTTGCTCTTCAGAACAGGACCGTCAGCTAGTAATGGAGCAGTTTGCAGTCAAGTATGAAGATAAGTTGCATTCTTTAAATCTGAAGCCATGATCCTCAACTAATTGCAAGGAGTCTGCCTTACAAAGAGGAGTTTTATGACATTTGGACTAATGTTCAGAAGTGATAACTAGATGGAACATGAGATAGCTAGATTCATTGGGGCTTCATCTGCAATGTTATGAATGCTGAAGAAACTTAGTGAAAAGCTCTTGATTAATTGGTCCTCTATGTTATGCTCATAGTGATGAGGTTTGAATAGTAACAAAACAAACATAATGTAGACAGCTACTGCCCTGCAGTGTTGCTGAACTAAGCCTTAGAAATAGTGTGACAAGCTCTGTTATCCAGGAGGAGTGGAGACAGTGTTACACCGCATCAATAGAAGTAACTTTTTTTCCTTACTGGTTGTACCATTCTGATGCAGCACAGTAAACCATTATGCAGACTGGATATACCAACAATATGGAGGATGATTTTTTTTATCAATTTAGCATTTTTTTTGCAACTCATTAGGTGCCATTTATCTAGGCTGGTGTTCAAGTTTTGAAATACAAACGAGCAGTATTCAGCCAATATAGCAGTATCTTGTCAATAAAACAATCAATGGGTATTTTACTGAGACATAATGAAACAGGTGCATTTATTGATCAAAAACTACCAACAATTGAAGTTCCTTTGCATCCTTTGCATCTACAGGAACCACCTGACATTTCTATTGTCTACACTCACATCTACATTTCACTGGCGCAAGCAAACAGCACCTAATTTCCCCAGCAGTCTAAAATAGTCCATCATAGGAGTGAGACCTTGAACTTAAACCACAACTGAAGAGAACTAACTTGAAGGTGTATAACAGCTACATTATATTACTATGTTTATACTGCTGGCCCAAATCCAACCTCTTTGTGCATACTTGAAAGGTACATTGTTTTTTATAACAGTCTGCACAAGCCAGATTTGTTTCATATTTGAGCCAGGCCACCTTTATATAGGGTCCTAAATTGAACAACTGCTGTAACTGATCTTTTTCAAAGAGACCTCAGTCTGTACAGTCATGACGGATTTCATCAGACCTTTACATGACTGAGTGTGGCAGACTCAGTTTTGAAGTGGAGGTGGTAGGAAGTGGCAAGATTAAATGTAAACAATGTATAAAACAATCATGTCAGATGTGACTGCTGTTCTATTTACAAACTACACACTAATACCATTATTCGGGGTAGCAGGTTTAAGCTCTTTTTTCAAGTTCCTAGCAGAATAACCCAATATAAAACAGAAAATGAGCTTCCAAGGAACAGATTAAAATGAAAATTGTTAAAAATGCATAACAAAAAAACATAAATCTTTACCTGAACAAATGATAAGCTCTCTCACTCTCGATCTTGTGACTGGACCATAGGATTTCACTTTCTCACTTGGAGCAGTGAGGGGCATCAGCAGCACAGCTCAAATACTGGTTTAGGCCCTACTTAGCCAAGCTTGCTTTCCATGTGTGTCTTGGTGATCATGTGTCCTCTTTTTCTCTTTTGTGTGCAGTTCGTCAGGGCTCAGGTTTACTCCCCCTCCTGTTCTCGCTGTACCTGCTCCCTCTTAGCTGTATTTTTATAAAATATAGGATCTCCTTTCATTGTCACATGAATGATATCTGGATGTCCCACTAAAGATAAAGGATTCCAACGGCCTGAGTTCTTGCTATTGCCTGGATGACATAGAAAAAAATTTAAAGTTCAGTGAGAGAAAGACTAAGGCAATGGTCTTTGAGAGTTCCACTGAGACCCCCATGTAGATGTTGGTTCCTTGGCTCAATACATCAGGTTACAAACCCAGCAGTTGAAGTACATGCTGGACTAAAGTTAGAAAACATCACATTAGAGCAGTTGAAAAATCCAACTACTATTTGAGGCAGTTGGCTAAACTAAAGCCAATTCTTTTTCAGCAGCATTTCGAAACAGTAATTCACACCTTTGCTACCACTTGGCTGGATTACTGTAACACTTTATAAAGGAATTAGTGATTCCTGTATCTCTAAGCTTCAGAGGGTGCATAATGCTCATGTCTTCAAACTGGCAGACAAAAGTCTGACCATATTTACTCTATTTTCGCATCCCTGCACTGGATGCCTGCACATATATTAAAATTTAAATAAGATTCTTTATTTGGTTTTAAAGAGCTTAATGGCCTTTCCTACCCTACCCCTCCAGGCTGCCACATCCTTACACGTCCTGCCATTCCCACAGGTCAGCTTATCAGCTGCTCCTGAGTGTGCCGAAGACGAAGTGTAAGCTCAGCGGAGACCATGCTTTTACTGTAGCAGCTCCTAAATTATGGAATGACATTCCCTTGGACATCAGACAGGCTTTTTCCCTGTCTGTTCTTAAATCCCTTCCTAAAACCCATCTCTTCTCCCTGGCTTTTGACACCATCTGAGAGGTTTACTTTAAATAGTTTTTTAAATATTGAAATTTTAATTAAATTTCTATTTTACTTAATTTTGACTGATTACATGATTTTTTATTTAAATACAGGGTTGTTTTATTTATTTATAGGTCCTACTAATTTTATTAATAGTTTATTATGGTATCATGTCACTGCTGTTTCCTTTTATTCTGTGTACAGCACTTTGCCCTTTGTGCTCTATAAATAAAGCTGGTATGGTATGATGAAAGCAAGGTTTAATAACAGAACAGACAACTTATAGTGGTGAAAACAGGACATGGAGCATGGGTGATGAAAGGGGCATGGAACGGACAGGCAAACAGTTGTATCCACTAATCAGTGACAGTAGTGAGAGAGCTCATATACACAAGGAGAAGTGTGGAGAAAGGCATGGCAGGCAGGTGAGAGGAGTACAGAAGTCCTGAAAGACAAGTAAGGAAAAAAAAATCTAAAGTATTCTAAGTTGTTTGTTTTTTTTCGAGCACACACTTAGAAGAATAGGCTGCATGGTGGCGCAGTTGGTAGGACTGTTGCCTTGTAGCAAGAAGGTCCTGGGTTCGACTCCCAAGCAAGTCCTTTTGCAAGGAGTTTGCATGTTCTCCCCATGAATGCATGGGATCTCTCCAAGTAAACTGGCTTCCTCCCACAGTCTAAAACATGCCTATTAGGTTAATTGGTCTTTCTAAATTGCCCTTACACCTTACCTTACCTTACCTTACCTTAGGTGTGTGAATGACTGAGTGCTTGGTTGTTTGTGTGTTGCCCTGCAGTGGACTGGCGACCTGTCCAGGGTGTATCCCGCCTCCCGCCCATAGACTGCTGGAGATAGGCACCAGCTTCCCCGCGACTCACTATGGAAGAAGCGGTACAGAAAATGACTGACTGACTGACTGACTTAGAAAAATAAGCATCTGAAAACATTTTTTTCTCACTTGCCTTTCAGGGCAGAACAGAAAAAACATAGAAATATTTGAATATTGATTTTTTTTTTTCTACATTTGCCTTTCAGGGCTTCCACAAATGCTGTGAACAAAGAATGCTTTCAATAATGGAAGTGTTAATCATTTATTTTCATCAATCAACAAAATGCAGTGAATGAACAAAAGAGAAATCTAAATCAAATCAATATTTGGTGTGACCACCATTTGTCTTCCAAANAAGTTTTTGAAGGAACTCGGCAGGTAGGTTGTCCCAAACATTTTGAGACTAACCACAGATCTTCTGTGGATGTAGGCTTTCTCACATCCTTCTGTCTCTTCATGTAATCCCAAACACACTCCATGATGTTGAGATCAGGGCTCTGTGGAAGCCATACCATCACTTCCAGTAAATCTTGTTCTTGTTTACGCTGAAGATAGTTCTTAATGACTTTAGCTGTATGTTTGGGTTTGCTCACTTAGCATTTTGTAAATTGATAAAAATAAACAATTATAATTTTTATTTCTGAAAGCATTCTTTGTTTACAGCTCTTTTTTCAAACCTGCCTATAACGTTTGCACAGTACTATGTGTCTACCTGCTGGTGTAGTTGCTGTCATATAATGCTGATGTCATGGAGCTGAGCACAGGTTAGTGTTTGTGTGTGTGGTTTTCTCTCTCTCACCTCTTCATTTAGAGTGGCCGGTGTAATCACACAGATGAGGACCATCAGGGCTAATCATGGATGAGCTCTTAAGCAACAGGAACCCTGAAGGAGGCATCAGATTGTTAACTCACCTGAGTGAGTGAATCTCTACCCCAAAGACCCCGACCTGGATTTTCCCTGGCCATCAGTTTGTGTCCAAGTTCACAGTTGGCTGAAGTAAGCACCACACTGCGCTAATCTATCCGAGAGCCTTCTTCTGACCTGGATGCAAAGAAAAAAGTACTTACATCTTCTCCAGTGAACCTGTCTTGTAGACTCCTGCCTGTCAACCCTTCAACTCCACACATCGCATTCTGAAAAATCTCAGAGAGAGAACTTAAGTTGCCACACTTCAATCTCTCCGTGGCATTACCTCCCTCCCTGGAACCATTTTCTCCTCCAAACAGTAAGACAAATCATTTCTCGATCCAAGATTCAACATTTCATAGGCTTAGGCTGCTGGAGGACATAATGACCACTTTCACCCTTTTCGCTACATTCTCACACTACTCCCCAATTTTGCATTATTTGCTGTTATTTCAGTTTTTAACTTTGTTCTCTCTCTTTTCTCTTTCTAGAAGCTACACCTGGCCTGACTCTGTGTCTGCCTGTGACACCTTTCTGGAGAGGGGCATCGTCCAAGCTTCTGCTGGCAACAACTTAATGCTCACCCTCTACCGATGATCCACATGGCCCTGTCTTTCAATGTTTAACTCTTTCTCTCTCCTAGATATAGCAATTGACTGAGCTTTTACTGTAACTAACTCTATGTGCTATCTTTCAGAGACTAACCTTGAAAACTGGCTCAGAGTTTATCTTTTCTTTCTTTCTAAGTGAAACGACTAAATGAGCTACATCCATTAACATTTACTTTTCCTTGCCATAGAAAGGACTCTTGGATCAGTGCTTTTTTGTTCTCTTTGTGTCTCTGCTCTGTTCTCTCAAACCCCCAGCCAGTCGTGGCAGATGGCCGCTCACATTGAGCCTGGTTCTGCTGGAGCTTTCTTCCTGTTAAAAGGGAGTTTTTCCTCTCCACAATCGCTACATGCATGCTCAGTATGAGGGATTGCTGCAAAGTCAACGCCAGTGACTGTCCACTGTCTCTACATGCTCATCTGGGAGGAGGGAATGCTGCAAGTCACTGACTGGATGCAATCTGCTGGGTTTCCTTAGATAGAAAAACTTTTTATCTAATTTGAATAAATAACTGAATCTGATTGCACTGTTCAATGATTAGGATTAATTGGAATGTATGTACCTGAATTTTGTGAAGTTCCTAGAGACGACATGTGTAGTGAATTGGCGCTATATAAATAAGCTAAATTGACTTGAACATTTCCTACAAACACCTGTACTCACTCATCCCTCTTCCTCTTCCTGGATCGACCAGTTGAACCCAGACAGTGATGGGAATTGCTAAGAAACTGTGGAACTTAAGACAGAACCACAAATCCGTAGCAGAAATGGCCGTAGAATTTTGCATTTTGGCTGCAGAATCATGTTGGAACCCGCCAGCTCTCAAAGGAACTTTCCAAAATTGTTCCAGTGAGAAAATTAAGGATAAATTGTCGTGATGAACCTGACACACTTGATGAACTGATAAACCTGGCCATACGAATTGAAAAATTGTCTGAGGGAGAGAAATAATGAAAGAAGGATTTTAAAAAGCCAAGACAAGAAGCACCTCACACCGTCTTTCACCATCAAACGGGACCCATGCAGTTAGGCAGAGTCGGTCTAACACCAGAAGAAAGAAAGAAGCACTTGACACCTGAGCAATGCCTTTATTGTGGTATGCTTACCACTTCTTTCTACATTGTCCAGTGCAGCCAAAAGAGTCAGCCCATCAGTAAACTAGGGGTCAGATCAAGAACAACACCCTGTATTAGCCCTGGTTGATTCCTGTTCGAAACAAAACCTGGACAACCCAGATCTTGCATACAAACTACAGATACCAGTTTCTGGAACTTATAACTAGACTCCCTGTTGAGTCTACTAATTCCACTTCTGCCCAGGGTTGTAATCCTGTTCAGAAGGTTTTTTCTCCTCCTGAACCGTTTTCTGGTGATCCTGGAAAAAGTAAGGGGTTTCTTTTACAATGCACACTAATTTTTCATAGGTCACCTCAGTCTTTTCCTGACGACGTAACAAAGATTTCCTATATCATCGGGTTACTCAGAGATCAGGCTTTGAAATATGCTGAAGCTATAATCAATGAATCATCAATTCATTATTACTGCTTTGATGAATTCATCAGTTTATTCAAGCTAACTTTTGCCCCAAATCAGTCCAGTGATGAAGCAGTTAAAAAGCTTTGGACACTCAAACAGGATTTAAGACCTGTTGCCGTTATGGCTATCGAGTTTCGCACTCTAGCTGCAGAATCTGGTTGGAATCGGTCCGCATTAAAGAGCGCTTTCTTAAATTCTTTAAATGACGAATTAAATCAGTTATCAGTTTGGCGATTCGTATTGACAATCACATTCGTGAAAGGATTAAGGTGAAGGGTTCTAGTTCTAGATCAATTCAAAAGCATACTAACCACCAACCTTCCCCATGACCCGAAGTTTTTAGGTCTGAGAAAGATTTACCACCTGAAACCATCTAAGTTGGGAGAGCTCATCTTACACCAGAGGAAAAGGAAAAGAGACGTAGAGCAGGTCAGTGTTGTATTGTGGATTTTCAGAACATTTTTGTCCACAGTGTCCAATCTTATAAGCCCTGAACTAGTTCAGAAGTTTAATCTTCCAGTGGTTGACCTAGAAAGTCCTATAAATGTTTCAGCCCTTGATGGACAATCTCTTAACTTAGTTTCCCAGAAAACTCTACCCTTAGAGCTCATCACATCAGGCAATCACCATGAAACCATTTCATTTCTTTTATTTCCAATTAAAGAGTCACCCCTAGTGTTAGGACATCCATGGCTCAAACTCCATAATCCTCATATAAACTGGGTTGAATCCTGCATTGAGGCATGGCACACTAACTGTCATGCTTCCTGCTTTCGTTCTGCAGTACCCATCTCCCTTCCCTGAGAAGTATCATGACCTTAAGATGGTTTTTAACAAAGATTTAGCCCCTCTCTCTTCCTCCCCTTCAACCTTATGACTGCGCTATAGATCTCCTTCCTGGGGAGCCTTTACCTTCTGGTCGCCTTTTTCGTCTGTCAGGTTCTGAGCGAGAAGCTATGGAGAAATATATAAATGACTCTCTAGAAGCTGGCATCATTCGGGCATCTTCCTCATCAGTAGGGGCAGGATTCTTTTTCATCTCTAAGAAAGACGGGACTTTGAGACCATGCATTGATTATCGGGCCCTAAACGACATCACTGTTAAAAATAAGTATTCTCTACCCCTACTCACATCAGCCTTTGAGTCAGTTCAGGAAGCTAACATCTTCTCCAAACTGGATCTCCCTAACGTCTATTATCTTATCCGCATACGGGAGGGGGATGAATGGAAGACTGCCCTCAAGACACCCATAGGTCATTTTGAGTACTTAGTTATGCCATTTGGATTAACTAATGCCCCAGCGGTTTTTCAAACTATAGTGAACGATGTACTCAGGGACCTCATAAATGTTTTCGTTTTTGTCAATTTAGACGACATCCCAATCTTCTCTAAAGACCCCACCAAACATTCAAAACATGTTCGAGCTGTTCTACAGAAACTATTAGAAAATTGCTTGTTCGTTAAAGCTGAGAAGTGTGAGTTTCATGTCTCCACCGTGACCTTAGGCCTCATTGGCCAGGGCTCTTAGGCCAGGGTGGACAGGTGAAGCCGGACCCAGGCAAGATCTCAGCGGTAGTGGACTGGCCCGTTCCTAAGGATCGCAAACAACTTCAAAGATTCCTGGGATTCACCAACTTCTATTGATGTTTTATTCACGACTACAGTCTCCTGGTTTCTCCTCTAACAGCTTTAACTTCTGTCAAGCAACGTTTTCTCTGGTCACCTGAAGCGGACACCGCCTTCAAGAACCTCAAGCAATGTTTCTCAACAGCTCCTGTCCTCAGGCATCCTGATCCTAAGGAACAGTTTCTGATGGAGGTCAATGCCTCTAACACTGGTGTTGGAGCTGTACTCTCTCAGTGATCTCCCACAGAGGGTAAGCCCCATCCATGTGCATACTTTTCTAAACGTTTTTCTGCTGCAGAAAGAAACTATGACGTGGGGAATCCAGAGCTCCTGGCCATCAACATAGCCCTCGAGGAATCGAGGTACTGGCTTGAGGGAACTCCACAACCTATCGTTGTTTGGACAGATCATAAGAATCTGGAATATATCAGAAAAGCCAAACGGCTTAACCGAAGACAATCCCGGTGGTCCTTGTTTTTCTCTCGTTTTAACTTCACCATCACTTATCGCCCAGGTTAAAAAAACATGTAACCCGATGCTCTGTCCAGACAATTCTCTTCCAGTAAGGGCAAATCAGAACCTGATCCTATCATAGGTCCTTTCTATGTCATAGGTGCTCTAACATGGGTATTAGAAGATAAGATAAGAAAGGCCCAACGAGATGAATCAGATCCCGGTGGGGGACCCCATGGAAGTCTTTATGTTACCACCACTCTTAGATCTCAGGTCATCCAGTGGGGGCATATTTCCAACTTTTCGGCTCATTCGGGTCCTAGCCGCACTATAGCCCTGATCCGCAGGTATTTTTGGTGGCCTACACTTAACCGGGATTTGGCCAACTTTTTTTCTGCTTGCACTACCTGTGCCCGAAACAAATTCTCCTACAAACCTCCTGCTGGGTTACTCCAACTCCTGACAGTTCCTAGTCGGCCCTGGTCTCATATAGCAATAGACTTTGTCACTGGTCTCCCTCCGTCTAAAAATAAGCTGTTATTATGTCCATAATCGACCGTTTTTCTAAAGCTTGTCATTTCCTAACCTTGACTAAACTTGCCTCAGCTGCAGAAACCGCTAGGCTCCTTATGAATCATGTCTTCAGGTTACATGGGGTGCTCATGGAGACCATTTCAGAAAGAGGACCGCAGTTCATCTAGCAGGTCTGGCGAGACTTTTGCAGCGCCTTGGGTGCTAAATCCCAGCTGTCGTCAGGTTTTCATCCCCGAACTAACGGGCGCATATCTAGAGAGACACAAGCTCGCAGGCAAACTTTTTCTCCACATGGCCATTCCCAGAAGAGCTTGAAAGCTGCAAATCTGTCTGATACAAGAAGGTCAGAAGATTCATATACCGATTGAAGACCACGCCGACACCTGGCGCAGGTGAAAACCCACAGAGATTTTATTTCCAAGGAGATGAGTTTCCTCCTTGTTGATTCAGTCAACTAAATGGTTCTTCATATTTTACCCTCCTAGACAGATGAGAAATTTACCGTTATTTTTTTTTCTTGAGTGGCTCACGGACACGTGATCCCCCCCTAGTTTTCTTCAGACCTGACCCATCCTCAACCGGTGGAAAGAAGAAATCAACGTCAAAGTAATTTCGTTATTTTCTTTAATATTAAATTGGATAGGTGCATTCAGAAGTCTGGGCAGGATGAGGCATAGTTAAGGTGATTTAGAATAACTAGTAGTTAATCCAAGGTATAGACTTGTTGCATGCAATACTGATTGATGTGTTTTATGCTGAGCTGTGTTTTGATTTGCTGTGCAAGTGCTGCTGAATCCCCTTCGTGTAGAATAGTGCTTGTTAGGTGAAGTTTTTTTGGACCAGAATAATGGTATATCAGAATTATATGGCTTCAATAAATCTTCATATATATAATTAAGAGAAGCATTCATGTTTATTTGGTGATTTATCCATCAAAACAAGGTCAAAGTTCCCCTACTTTCGGTGAAGCAGTTGAATAAACAGTGACATTTAGTGGTTTTGGTTAATAATTTATCAAATATTATTAAGAACTTTGACCCCATAACCAAAACACCAGAGGAAATCTCTGATTTATATTTGTAAGTACTGATTTTTGGTTAAGAAATTATTTTACTGAATTAGGATTTTATTTTATTATAATTTTTGATAAATATTAATTAATCAAAGTTCATAATCCTTACACTCTCATTTCAACCTATCACATATCGTCCAGGTGTTAAGAATACAAAATCAGATCCCCTCTCCTGTCAGTTCTCCCCGGAGGAGGATTTCCAGGAACCAGAATCCATCATCTCTCAGTCATGTATCATTGGGGCACTCTCCTGGGACCTGGAGGATCGTATTTGCAGAGCCCAACAACAGGGACGGGACCCAGGAGGGAGACCCCTCGGTCGTCTCTACATGAGGTCAAATGTCATCCATTGGACACACTCTTCTAACTTTTCAGGTCTGGATCCAGTTCCACCATCACCTTCATCTGTCTATATTTTTAGTGGCCTTCTCTTAATAAAGACGTGGTGAAGTATGTGGCCGCATGTTCCGTTTGTGCCCGCAACAACACACACAAACCTCCAATGGACTGCTCCAACCTTTTTCCATCCCTATTCGACCCTGGTCTCACATTCCATTGGATTTTGTCACAGGTTTGCTTCCATCTAACAACAAAAGAATAATCCTCACTAAGTTATTCTGTTTAAGTGTGTTCTTTACCTGAGAGAGCATGTTTCTGGAAAGAGGCCCACATTGAACCTTGTTTGGCCTAAAATGGAAAACTGCACTCCAATCCAGCCTTGGAATAGTGGGAGTGATAAGAGTAATGGATTGTTATTGCACAACTGTCAGGAGGTTGGTTTTGATATTCTGCAGATGTGATGCTATTCCTCTATTCACTTAACCACTCCTAAGAGCCCAGTGTTGTGTGTGCTAGAACATATACATAAATGGAAATGGTACATAAGATTGGTCAAGATGTTTATATACACATATAAAAGCTGAAGGTAGGGAATTTTGGGGAGTTTTGAGGAAGATGTTTTGGTGCACTGTAAACAAATAAAGACTGGGAGGAGAGATTACTCTGAGTTTGCGTTTAATTGGTTTCAACTACTACAAAGTACTGCCGCACTCTCCCACACATCTAGTTGCGCTTATTAATCTTCCATCTGCTACTGTCACTGCCAAGCTGTTGATAAATCATGTTTTTAGACTCCAGGGACTCACCATTGAAATATTATCGGACAGAGGATAACAGTTCTTATCGCAGGATGGAAGGACTTTTTTTCTGCTCTCAGCGCCGAAACAAAACTTTCCTCTGGTTTTCATCCCCAAACAACGGGTCAGTGCGAACGCATCAGGAGATGGAAAACACCCTCCGTTGTCTCTGTACTACCTCTGTACTGTTCCCTCTTCCTGGAGTTATCATGTTGTATGGGCTAAGTATGCACATAATTCTCAGTTCTCCACAGCATCTGGTTTATTTTCTTTTGAGTCACGATCCTAAGGTTCTAAGAACATCTATCCCTAGGTTATTAACCTTCACTCCTCCCTTCGTCCTTTCCAGAACCCATCCAGATACCATTTGTTTGCACACATCTGTTCCGTTGCTGTAAATTCTGGAACCAAACCAAGACTGCCCTTCATTATTCATCACTCCAAAATAAGAAAGTCTCTGAAATAAAGAAAAACCGCGGCTTCCACTTACTCACCCGGACAAGAAGTTTGATTGTCCTCCAAGAACTTACCCCTCAAAGCATACTCCAGGAAACTTGCACCCAGATTCCTCGGCCCATTCAAGATCCAGTTTGTCATCAGTCCTTCCTCTGTCCGTCTCCAACTTTCATCTCACCTCCTTGTTCATCACACTTTACATTGTCTCTCAAATCAAACCAATTCAAACCAGTCCTTTGTGCCCTCCAGCCAGACCCCCTCCACTCGATAGATAGCAAGATAGCCAAGTAGATGGCTATTTTACATTCGATATTCGACGCACAGTGGAATCTCGTCGTAGAGGACCTGGCATGCAGTACCTCATTGACTAGGAGGGTTATGGCCCTCATACTGAGCATGTAGCGACAGTGGAGAGGAAAAACTACCTTTTAACAGGAAGAAACCTCCAGCAGAACCAGGCTCAGTGTGAGCGGCCATCTGCCACGACCGACTGGGGGTTTGAGAGAACAGAGCAGAGACACAAAGAGAACAAAGAAGCACTGATCCAACAGTCCTTTCTATGGGAAGGAACAGTAAATGTTAATGGATGTAGCTCCTTTAGTCGTTTCACCTAGAAAGAAAGTACAGATCAACTCTGAGCCAGTTTTCAAGGTTAGTCTCTGAAAGATAGCACATAGAGTTAGTTACAGTAAAAGTTCAGTCAATTGCTATATCTAGGAGAGAGAAAGAGTTAAACACTGAAAGACAGGGCCAAGTGGATCATCTTTAGAAGGTGAGCATTAAGTTGTTGCCAGCAGAAGGTTGGACAATGCCTCTCTCCAGAAAGGTGTCACAGATAGACACAGAGTCAGGCCAGGTGTAGCTTCTAGAAAAGAGAGAGAACATAAAGTTAAAAATTAAAACAACAGCAAATAATGCAAAATTGGAGAGTAGTGTGAGAATGTAGCGAAGAGGGTGAAAGTGGTCATTATGTCCTCCAGCAGCCTAAGCCTATAGCAGCATAACTACAGAGATAGTTTCAGTTTATTTATTTATATAGCGCTTATTTACAACAATGTCGTCTCAAGGCACCCCACAAAGGGTCCGGAATGGCGCGGGACCGCCTGGGAGGCCAGACCAAACCACCGAGTGCCAGAGCCCGGCCACCCCAGAACGTGCCACGTGTTGGGGCACTAAGTAAAATAATAAACTGATAAAGTTTGTCCATCTAGAGCCCACTTATGGCCATTGTTATACTAAAAACCACAAGGATTGGGATACCTCCTTCTGTCAGACTGATTATAACCATTGGAAATAAGAAGGGTTCATACAGGTGGCAGAAATGGAGGGTGTGTTTGCACCTCAACCATAACTGAGCCAGTTTAGACTAAACCTGACTCCCCCTTACTCCATCCAACAGAGAGGGAGGAAGGCGGAGGTAAAAAATAAAGAAGATAGCTCGGGATAACCTAAGCCACTCTAACTATAAGCTTTATCAAAAAGGAAAGTTTTAAGCCTAGCCTTAAAAGTAGACAGGGTGTCTGCCTCACGGACCAAAACCAAGAGCTGGTTCCACAGGAGAGGAGCTTGATAACTAATAGATCTGCCTCCCATTCTACTTCTACAGACTCTAGGAACCATCAGTAAATGTGCAGTCTGAGAACTAACTGCTCTGTTAGGAACATATGGAACAATCAGATCTCTCTATGATGGAGCTAGATCATTTAGGGCTTTATATGTGAGGAGGAGAATTTTAAATTCTATTCTGGATTTAACAGGGAGCCAATGAAGGGAAGCTAAAATAGGAGAAGTATGATCTATCTTTAATTTTCATCAGAACTCTTGCTGCAGCATTTTGAATCAGCTGAAGGCTTTTAACTGCATTTTGT